>JAAAKQ030079900.1:0-13478 GCA_010016005.3 Zanna intricata | reverse complement strand
GCAAAGAATAAAAAACAGAAAAAACGTTCAGCAACTACTACTTTCTATAGTGGTATTTATTGTTAAATAAATATACAAACTCTGTTTTCAGTGAGTAGGAGAATAATTACCGAAGACATTTCTAAGCAACGATGGAAAACTTTATAATAATTCAAATTCTGACCGAGTTTCAATCAGTAATATATGAAACAAGGGGTATTAATTTGGCAGTCTATTAAACTGCTAAATCATAGAAAAATCACAAAAAAATATTGCTGACTTTAAAAAAAAACTAAAATTGTCTAGACTGCAGATTGACGAAAGCTAACTGGAAATATTTATTCCAATTGGTTATCGCCTAATAATAATCTGTTTTAAAACTTAGCTCGCTTAGTTTTTCTAATAAGCTAAAATTGTTTTTAATAAATAAATTTTATAATAACGTTATGTACTCACTCTGGAGACGTATTTCCCTACGACGGTAGGAAGCAGGACATCTTAAAGCTTGATCATATTATATCCAGTTTAGATTCTGTGGATGACAGCCAAATCAGTCTAGATTTACCTACATCAGATCTAAGAACAGCTCCAGGTACTCTATAACTAAGAAAACCAACTTGCAGATCTGCTTGGAAAATAATGTTCCTTCTAACTTCTCAAAAATGATTGCATTCTAATTTATTACTACGTTAAATCCTGGAATTAAACAATGTAAAAATATTCAAATGTATTCTGTAACATGTTTGAAAATGACTGGTTCCATTGCTTTAACCATCGGTAGATTTACAATTTATCATCTAGAATTACTAACTAAATTAACTTTTCTTGTTAAAACTACACATTTCATTTCTGTCTGTAAATGATTTATTACCATCAAAAAATAAATTACGCTTATTGAGTTTTAATTTGCCAAATAAGCTAAAGCAACAACTACAAAAAAATAAAAGGAAAATAGAGAAAAGAATATTCCTGACGAACACAAATTATTGCCAATATTTTCAACTAGTGGAGAAAGAAACATCATAAATACTTTCATTTATAACATCATAAACTTTTTTTTTATCGTAAATCACCACTGTACTCCTTTAAATCCTTCCTAAAATTTCGTTTTTATACCTAAGTCGATTTTTATACCTGCCTGTTTCTCAGAGATGTACGACATTGTAACATGAATATGAAAGGAGTACTAAAAGTGATAAAACTTACTTTCAAGGCATCTTATAAAAGAAAACTGTAAACACTGCATATTTCTTAAAATGATCTCCATAAGAAGTATGTTTTGCATTTATCAAGTAATGTTAAAGAAACATTGATAATTTTATAAAACTCCAGTAGAAGATAATAAAATAATATTACAAGATAGATACGTAATAATAATAATATTAGAAAGGGTAACATTTATATATATATATATATATATATATAAATACATGAATTTTCTGTATATTTAAATGAGTACCTTGATCCTTTCAAAATCTGAATTTTTTATGATCCCTAAAAATACTTATTTCAATAAAAAAGATTCCAAAACAGCAAGTTTTGTGTATACATTTAAAGAGGAATTACTGGAGCTTGCTCCGTAAATCTAGATTCATTACTCTTTTTGAATAGAAAGAATCAGATTCTGGAGTGTAAATACTAAAATTAAACATTCTCTCTCAAAGAGTCAGGACACATTAATGAAAGAAGAAATGGAAATTTATATATTTTATCATTTTCTGAATTGAAAATTTCTTTACTTAATTATTTTAAGTAAATTTTCTTACGAGTATAGTATATAATAGTGTATTCTATTCTACAAATTACTGTTAAGTTTAAGAAGCTGTGATGAACAACCTGAGAAGTGAAGAAAATTCAAAGGAACAGTAGAATACAACTTTAATTTTAAAAAAACTTTGTGTTACTTAATTTTTACGTTACATTTCATAACTTATGTTTTTCCATTTATCTTCTAATTTGAGATAATTTCAGACAAGGAAAATAATTTTAAAATTTTATTGATGATGTAGATTTCCAGGCGGGTATGTTGTTTTTTTTTATTTTACATACAAAAAAAATAAATGGAGAAACATGAACCATTGCACTTATTTATTTAATGAACTACTAACAGATTATCAAAATATTATTGTATAAAAAAAATAATCAATATGCTGTTAAAAAAAATGTTATGGTAGTGAAATTCTTTAAAAAAAAATTTATAAAAATAATTATAATATTTTATTTTTAAATAAAAGAAGAATTATACAACTATAAAGTCCTTCCAAATGGAAATAAAATCTGTTTAATCTATAATTATGTGTATTACAAACACATTTGAACTCTCATGATGGTTATTCCAAATATTCCTCGATAGAAATATTCGGTTTAGATTTTATTATGAACGTTTAACAAAGAAATTTATTCTCCTTTAAAGTAAGATTTTAAAACTTACTACGAAATTATTACGTACAGATGTACAAATAACTCTTTGATAATTGGGCCGTTTAATGAGACCGTTCCATCTAATGAGAATTCGGTCTACGGTCTTGGAGTTAATTAACGATAGTAATTTTCGTCCTGTCCTTATAGTTATATGATTGCACTGTGACTTGTCCTCTAAAATCAGTAACCCTGGATTCAAACTGAAAATGTTGAATTAGAACGCAGATCTATCAAAGCCTTTGGTGTTCGTTCAGTAACTAAGTACATACTGCGTGATTGTGCGACTATTAGATAAGCTGTTTCTTATGCAAAGTGTATCTGTACTAGTATTTTATGTGACTGTTACACATGTAAGATACCTAAATTAAAAGTGCCATTAATCAGATTTGCTTTCTTTAACAGTAATGATGTCGACTGTACACCCAGCAACGGTAGTGAACACAGGGGAAGTATTATTGTTGAGTTAAATGTTTCCTAATTCTTGGGTTTAACATGCGAGCCGTAACTGTATACTTGGCTCATTAAAAAAGGCAAACGGAATCAGTTAACTCTATTTTTTTAATTAAGTATGGCATGGGATCTTGCTATTCTTGAGAATTAATGTCATTTTCAGGGGAGATTCTATCTCACGTCAGATAAGCTACATCTATTAAGGTTGTGGCACTTAAAATAGAATTATATTAAATCTTTTATTGCGGCACAAGTGAATATTTTTATAATTTAGTAATATTAATTTATGGTTCATGCAAAATTATATAACTTTTTATTGTTCCAGACATTACATAACTAGGCATCAGGAACAATGGATACATACAAAATCCTGCCGCCCACAGTGTGTTTTATTAGCTTAAACTTAAATTGAAATGTTTTATTAAATTTTTAAATGCAACTGATTATAGGGTTATTGGTTATAATAATTTAGATTACAGGATATTGAATTATGCATCGATATCCAATATCCAGGTATTATTTTTTAGAAGGTTTACGGAAGCAACAGTAAAATGTTCGAAAGAAAAAATCTTAGAAAAAAATTGATAATTTTAATTTAAAACAACAGTCTATTACACAATTAATTAAATTACATGTAATTTAATTAAATTATTGCAGTAGTTGTTTTAAATTTTGATTGTATATTAGAGACCATAATGAAATGACTGAAGGCAATTTGTTGACATGATTCAGCTCATGTCAAGGAGTGGCTTTCAGGTTTCATCACTCAAAGATTGGCTTTTTATTGAACTTCATTAATCACAGAAAAAGCAATTATTTGTAATATATATATGTTATTAAACAATTAAAAATTATATCTCTGCATCACAAATGCTTGTACCTAGATAAAATAATTTAATTACTTCATTACAGTTAATTTTAAATTTAAAAAAATTACACCTACAGCTTATATTTACCTGAAATGTCTGAAATATGTCTAAATATTTTAATAACTAAAATTGTTTAATTAATTAAACAATTATTTCATTATAAAAATATTTAGTAGGTTAGGATAACTAATATATTGAATCAGATTTTTTTAATATATATATATATATATATATTCACAAAAACTGTTAATAACTATTTAATTTATTATAAATCTTTATTTTTATTAAACTATATTTAAATAAAATGTATACTATACTAATACTTTATGAATGATGAAATTTGTTGCGGGTTTGTCCGTCCGTCTGCAACAGCATTACGGAAGGACCAACCGATCGATTGCTTTCAACTTTATACACTTTTATTTATATTTTGTACGATAATCTAGCAATCTTCAGCTTCAATTTATCAATGAATCAGATGAAATATAGCTTCATCAAAGTCGAAAACTAACACTAAAATCATCAGCTATGGGCATCAACCAGATAATCTCAACATCACAAATCAATCACCATATCAAATAATAATACTGTATGAAATATATTATTACAATAGATGGGTAACTACTTCATTATTTTGAATATAATTTACCTAAACAAATAAAGTATACTTCAGTATACTTACTAACAGTAAGTTAAGTATACTTAAACTGTTTACTTATATATTGTAAATTATTTTATTTTATATTTTCTTTAATATTCATTTACTTAAAATCGTTTTTAAAACAGATATCTCTTGAATACTTTGAAAAAATACTAAATTGCATATAACATATAATTTTAAACGAAATAAATTTTTTGTTTTTAAGTAAATTTTTAACGTCAGCAAAGTAATAAATCTTTCAGATCTTGAGTTAAAGTCACATCCTAATTAATTTACTGTAAGTGCTAAGTTAATTTTGCTGTTACTATATACTCTTACTGTTAATACTACCCCTTAAAAATACAACGACTGTATAATGTATTTTTTTGTTTGCTTTCGGCTATCACTGCTTTTTATATTTACTCTATTCTCTGTCCTTTTAGAACATGTACGCTTAAATTTGTCCGTGTTCTACCCTACAGTTTTATGATGCTTTCTCTGACTGAAAATCAATACAACAAATTCATTCATGAAAGTTTAAAATTTCTATATTTTTTTACTTCACAATTCCATTTTAAATTATCAGAAAAACTTAACACATTTCTGTTTGCTACATGAGAAGAGGGATATATTACAATTTACTTCAGCTGTATGAGAAAGCTCATAAACGATTCACGTTTTACATAAATCTGGAATTTAATGTAACATAAAATAAAAAATAATCTTTTATTATTTTCAGGGTTTTAATACCTTAATAAATCGACTTGTCTTCTAATGTTAAAATTAACTAAATGATTGACTACTTTGAGTGAAGAGGCTATCTTTGGCGTGAACTAACAAATAACGCTTTTAGATACGGTTAAAAGAGAAGCCAATTTTTCCAATTATTGTTGAATTATTTCAAACGTATATTTTAGATATCACATTTGAAATTATCATATACTCTAGAAGATGAAATCGCTTAATCACATTCAGCCTTACGGAAGATTTTACAGGATAATATGAGATAATTTTGAGGTATGGTTTTAAAGAATCTGGACTGAATACATGCTATCACCACTAACGGTCGAAAAGGTTAATTATTTTTTCTCTTACCTTTACTAGACGCCATTATAGAAATAAATACTCAAATTTCAGCTCCTTGACTACCTGAGAAGAAACTGAATTAGGGATGATTGAGTTAGTGAAAGGTATCTTGCTGTTTTACAATTTTTTTTAATTGTATTTTATATTTTGATTTAATATCTTTCCCTACTATTTTTCTACTTTGATAAACCTAATTGTATGTATTTGTAAATTTCAATAAATTAGGTTTATTTATTTATCGTGCATAAAGATCTTAAATAGATCTCACTAACTTTAGTAGATAAAGAAAATAAATCTTTCTCCTATTATCAAATTTGAAAGCATAATAATAATAATAATAATATTAATCCAAAGTTGCCCACAGTTCAGTACCGTCTCTAACATTATGAATAAACGAACTTTCAGATGGGGCAGTAGGTGAAATATTAAGAAGCATTATTTATCAAAAAAGAGTAAAAGAAAGAACTGAAAACCATACAAAATCATTTGAAAAATTTTGAAAATCTAGATAAGCTGCAGTAAGACTAAAAAATTATTTAAAGAAATGTTTTTTCCATTATCTAAAAATTTCGCATATGTTTTTCATAAGTAATAGAAAACATTCAGTAAGGCTGTTCTTAGATCTGTTGCATTCCTTCAGCCTTCTTAAAATGACTGAAACATTCCTTTGATAGAGGTTGCCTGTTCTATGTCTCTAAGTTATAAGTACAAGGCAGATTTCACTTCCCTAGCTTTCCTGATCTCAACAAATTTTCACCCACTATATAATTTTTACCCCTTATGGTTGTTACAAAATAATGTGTTTTCAATTTTCTAGATAAGAACGGGATTTAAGTCATATATTAGCTTAATAGTAATCCAGAAAAGAGAAGAATTAGTAATAGTAAATCAGTAAGGAATTTCACGTTTATATATATTTATGATAAATATTTCATTAAGACCTAAGTCATCCTACATAAATGTAATCTACTTAAATTTACCAGCTTACATCAAAATGAGTGTAAATGTTGTCTTCGTTTCTTTCTCGTCCAAAGTAAGAGTGAATCTCTTTCATCATCACTTTTGTCCAAGTCGAATTCAATGTCCTTCGGTTTGGAAAAATTAATATATACTACCCTATTATTAACAACATAATATTACGTATAAATAGAAATTTTAAGAATAAAAAATAGAAATGGAAGTAACAGTGTTATTAAAACTATTAAATAGAAGTCCTTGTTTTTATGTCAGTTGTCTTAAATTGATAGCTTTTGTTTACATAAGTCCAATAAGCTAAAAAATATTTTGAAACAATAGCAGTTTTCTCTTAATTAATATATTCTAACGGTTATAATTAATTTAATGAGTAATGAACTTACAATACATGGCAGTAGTTTTCATTCCATAGTTTTTATTAAAACGGGTATAGTGTTGATTTAGTGTTTATCTACAACAAAATTAAAATAAATTGTGTTAGCCGAATTAAAATTAGAAAATTATTAATCCATTATTCTGTTGTGAATATTATTATTTTGGTTTTAAGAAGTGGTTGGTATTGTTGCATAAATTTTCCTTTATAAAATTAATTTTTTTTCTTTGGAAAATATTGTAATTACGAAAAATTTGGTTTTCAGATTTCAACGGAAATATTCATTTTGCCCATCCCTGAATCCATTTTTACTAGTTTTGGCGTGACGTCTGTACGTATGTATGTACGTAAAACTCAAGAACGATTAGCCGTAGAATGTTGAAATTTTGTATTTAAGTCTTTAGTAACATCTAGTTGTGCACCTCTCCTTTTGATTGCAATCGGCTGAATCAAAGTATCCAAAAAAGCTCACTTTCCCAAAAAAAATTAGATTTTAGAATTATACTTAATTGCAGTAACAAACCCTCATTGACAAATTTTCAACGATGTATCATAACTGGAACTGGTACTTATTTTCAATGATTACAGACTTAGAGGCAATTTTTTTTTTTCCTTTTTTTATTTAAATACATTGATTTGTTAATAATTATTAACCCGTGATTGTAAAAAAAAAAAAAAAATACAGTAAATAATAATTCAGTAATAATAAGAAAAAAAATTTTTTAAATTTGAAGTTTTTAGTGGAATAACATTCTATGTACTTTTAAAATTGTAGGAAAGTAGTTTAACAGGCATTGTTATATATCTTTATATGTAATAGATTTGAAGAAATATCTGATTATTTAACGTTAATAGAGAATTATAATTTATGATCGTATTATTTTTGGATTTTCTAGTTTAATTTCTGTTTAATTTTATTTAATTATTCTGGAATTTCTGTTAATTTTATCTACATTAAAATTAACGTCAGAGAGACTGAAAAATAGACCCTTATAAGAACAACATATACACTGAGGCATATATTCCCGATCTTTAATAAATTGCAAAAAAATCTTATCTTTTAGTTCATTAATACTCTTCTGATACTGTCGAACAATATTCTCCCTTAAGTCGGAGTTGATCATCATTTCGTTTATTTTTTATTTTTTTACCAATCATTTAATCACTCTTTAGTTTGATATAATTCTTCTGATATTAATTTATGTACACGTTCTCTAGTTTTCAAATTGCCTCTCTCCTTATAATCATCATCCTCTCTTAATCTTTTAATTCTTTCCTTGATCTTAACGTTTTCTTCCTCTTTATATTTATCATCTTCTCTAAATCATTTTATTCTTTCTTTGGTTTTAACATATTCTTCATATTCTTTCTCTTTATATTTATCATCTCTTTTTCAAATGAAATGCAGCAAAAAATATGTGTATATAATTTAATAGGCGTACAAGGAAGTCATGTAGTAATCACATCAGATTTTTATAATAAATAAAAAAGCAAAGCTACGTGCTTCCTGTCGCGAACATAAATATTTGTTTATTTTGAATAACTATCGAAATTAGGATGTACTTGTGATCGTAACCGACAATTAATTTAAGTAATATCCCTTATTACTTAATACTTGATTTTACTCTACTAAATTGGCTGTGCCTATTAATATTTTATTCTTAATTATTTTTTAATTTACTTTCTTGCTGTTACTTATCCATTCTTAACTATGGTTTGTTTAGGATTAGATGAAATTCTTTATCAGGACCATCTCAAACAGTTGTCTATATTTGAAATTAAATATTAAATTTATAACATGGTTATGTGCAGCTAATAGTCTAATAGCCGTTAATATCCTAGGCCGCATTTAATTCAATCTCCAGCTGGATGTGAATAAATGAACTTATTGCAATTTCTAGTCATCACTTATTTTATTGCGAAAAAAGTTTACACTAGATGTTTTTAGAGTTTAGTGTACAAGTTAGCTTGTCAACACTTTTTAAATCTTCACGAAATCTTATTACAAAATTTACGATTATCTGTTTTCACAGTAAATCTATTATAGTAGCGAACAGATGTATCGTATCCATTAAGACAAATGGTGTTTATTACTCACGGCTTTGACGTAGCCTTGCGATATATTCTTCTAACATAAAGTTAGTTGTTCTTTTTAACTTGCAAAACCTCAGATACATCTTACTTTTTGATGCTATATTATATACTTAAAATCGATTCACACTTTACTGGGTTAACTGCCTTCCTTTCGCCGCTACGAATAGCATTTTCTTTTAACAAAATCAACCTTACTACCTTATCTAATTTAACTGCCCTTAATAATAAAACAGTATAACATTATTTATTAATAGATCTACTTATTATTTTTTTATAATTAAGAAAATATGAATTCATTACGGCCATGAACCGATAGTAATAATTTTGTTCTAGTGCTAAATGCAACAATTACAAGAAGGGATTACCAATGTCACAGGTGTCAATGAAATCAGAAAATTTTATAAAATAAATAATAAAGACGTTTTTAATCGAAATTTTCCTCCACTGAAAAATTTATGTAAACTTCAATGAATTAAAAGTTTTAAATTGGGTTAAATTTTAACTTTTGACCCACCCTATAGCTTCTTCTAAGACGACGGTTGATAATAAAAAAAAAAATAGTAAAAAACCTTAAGGGATCTTATGATTTTCACATTATCTCGAATTTTTCATTCACTTCCAAAAGGAAATGGGATTGAAGTTCACAAAAAAAAACTTTTTTTGTGTAACAGATGAAAGTAACATTTTTCAGAAATTACTGTAATTTAAAACAAGCTGATGTTACAAATTTGTAACTATTATCAGAATGTTTTTAGTGATTTTAGTGTGTTTGAGGTTAGATATATACGTATTATAATAGTTATATATATAGGTATTATAAGATTTGATTTTGGTAGTCTCTAGAAATTATCACGTTATTTTAAGAAGTACAACTAAGTAATACCATATAATAACATTACCTAGACAGATTGTATAAATGAGCTGTACAAATTAACAACCGGAGTTGGAGTGACTGTAACAGCTATTAAAAACTACATTACGCGGATCAGACGAAGAGAAAAGCAGAATCACACAGATGAAAGAAGTCCATCCACGCATTACGCAAAAAAGTTATTAAACTTTTCAAATAAGAGATTATCAAATAATGAGCAAATTACTAGAGAAATATTAACATATTTTTACAAATATAATCACGTTACCCATCGAAGAACTGGATGAAAGCTCCAAAAGTACTTCTCGCAAATTATTTTCATATATTTGAAAAGTGAGTATTCAGTTTATTGAAACAAAGAATATTTTAAGAATAAAACGTAGTAAGTTGGAGGATTTACATCTTTACATTTACCGTTACCCTATTCCTTACGAATTTCTTTTAGCTTTATTCTGTTATACAAGTAATTTAGGCACCTTTGATGATCAAATTTTTAAATTCAATCATAAACTTAAAAAATAGATTTAAGGGGACAAAGGTTTTTTTTTAAGTAATAAAAAAATATCACGTGTTCATATTATCAGTATATTAGTAATTCCAGAAATACTAGTCATTTTAAGATTAATAAATTAATTCATATTTTTGTCAAGTTTGAACAAAAAGAACAAATTTTTTTTAGAATACGAAAGCAAAATTCTTGTTATTTTCTGTGCTCATTAATTACTGTATAATATGTGAAGTAATCTTTTGACAAATTAAATTGTATTAAAATGGATTTAAGATGTTTTCTTAAAACAATTAAAAGGTTTTCATAAATTTGTTTCAATTTATTTAACTCCCAGATTATATAATAATTATTTGTACAATTGAAGCCATTTATAATGAAATGTGTTGTATATTTAAGATTTATTTCTATTAGGAGACCAGCGCCAACTGATGTAGACCACAAATACAGGCTATAAATTCGAACAAACGAGAAAATACTCTTAGTAGTAGCGCTTCTCCTCACGCAGTCTGGTCTCATTATATTAAACATTTTTTACCAAAACATAATTTAGCGGATTTATTCTGGTTTTTATTAAATATTGCCGAAAGGTCCTTCCCGAAATATTTACTTCATAAATTTTTTATGAAAAATAAGTTTACTAACATGCTAAAGTTAAAGAAAATAAGACTTTATATTTTCAATTAGATCAGAAAAAGGGGTTCAGCTTATTTGCATGTTGCTTAAGAGATCAAAATTAATACAGTAAAGAATTTATGATTTGTAATTTTATTGTACATAATGAAATTAAAGCATGGAGACTGCTTCAAATTTCAAAGCTAACGAATTCTAGGAGTTAAAATAAAATTACTACTTTATGGTGTTATTGGAATATTTTCTACAATCTGAGATCCGATATTTTGAATAATTTTTTATTCTTAAAAAAGAAAGTGGACATGTTATAAATGATTTTAATCTAAAAATTTACGAGAAGATTTATGTCGCAAACCGTTTCTTGATAAATTCCTTCGTTTTTTGAGTTAAAAGCATTCAAATTTACACAAAAAGAAAAATCATTGTAGAAATAAAACGAGCTTAAACATCCAGTGGTAACTTTTGTATTTCGCATTACTTTCAAAGTTACATCCATTAACAAACTTTAAAAGTTATTGTTAATTAATGGCCCAAATAATAATAATAATAATAACAGCTTTCATAATAATAAGTAACAGTAATAATATTTTTTTCCCTGTTATTTATTTTCATAAAATCTACAACATTGGGTCCCGCTAAGACATAAGTCTTATCAGCAGATACTCGTATTAACATAATTTGAATAAAACTTATGCACCCAGTATAAAAGAAAAAACACAATGAAAAATACACATATATGTCCATAGATAATAGCTAAAATCTTGTCAAATACAGGTGGCATCAGAATGTAAAACAAAGGTAAATAAAAATGAAATCATTTTATGAGAAAAAAATCATTTATTGTCAACATTTACAACTACACATATTCAGAAAATGAATTAATGAGGTACTTTCTTTTTTTTTTCATTGAAAAGTTTCTCTCTGTTGGAAACACACAAAAGCAGAAGCAGAAAAGCAGAAGACTTCTATCACAAGTGACAGAAGACGATTACTGTATTTAGTTTCTAGCGCAACCATAGAGAGAAATCCTTTTTTATAGAGGTAAGATATGGCGTAAGGAATATTTTCAATGCTTCTATGTCTGAATTTCCATATTCATTTAATGAGTAAGCCAAAACGAATCTAAATATTCAGATGTGAATTGTGGTATAACATTTTATCGGCAGAAATGTCGATGAGTTGGACGAGAATCTCAACTGTAACTTAGCAGCTGCAACAATGTTTTCATTAAACGAATTACTCTTTTATTAAGTTATATTTTCATGCTATCCAAAGTGTGGTAAACAGAAGTGTCCTCTTTATCCAAATGTTTCTCAATATAATCATGAGTGAATGGAAATACATCAAACTTTTGTTTTAAAGACGAATAACCCAGATATAAAGCTTCTTAATGAAAGCATTAAGTAAAATGCACTAGTAAAAAGTACTAGTAAAATGTTTTTATTACGTCCTTGTAAATTCACATTCAAGTCGTTTAAATGCTAAAATATATCAGCTAAGAAAGCCAGCAACATCATACACTCATTATTCCGTTAAATCATTGAGATTGGTGTTATTTATCCTAAGAAAATTTTACTAATTCATCTCACAGTTCTAGTAACTGGGTTAACAATTTTCCCCACAATAAACATCTGACTTCTGTGTGCCAAAGAATTAATTTCTTTCTTTTCGTCCGTATCATCGTATAGTTTAGCAACTAGCCTATTCTGTAATGGTCGACGTTAATAAAATTCTCCCTCTACGAATCATGAGACCTTGCCTGCTCAGTGATGCAGAGTAGCTGGACTGAAGGTGCATGTTGGAGAGGTACCTGTTGAAAGTCAGACTAAGGAATGATTTCTGAAAGAGGGCAGCAGCTCTTTCAGTAATTGTTGAGGTCGTAGCTTAGAAGGACTTAAACGGCCATAGCAACATTACTCAATGTTTTGAGTACTGCGCAGCTGAAAGTAATGTAAAACTAGAGCTGTATTTTTTCCAAGAAAATGTGGCTTTATACATTTTCAAAACCAATGATGGAGGCGCCTTCCTTGGTAAAAAATTCCGGAGCTAAACTAGTCCCCGGTTTGGATCTCCGGGTGGATACTACTAATGAAGGGGTTACCAGGAAATTAAAAAATAACATTCTACGAGCCGGAGCGTGGAATTTTAGAAGGCTAAAATAGGTTGGTAGGTTAGAAAATTTAAAAAGGGAAATGGATAGGTTAGATGTAGATGTTAGCGAGGTTCGATGAGAAGAGGAAAACGACTTTTGATCAGGTGATTTTAGGATAATTAACTCAACAGCAAATAAAGGGCAAGCAAGAATAGGTTTTGTAATGAACAAGAAGATAGGGATGAGAGTAGAGAATTTCAAACAGCTTAGCGATAGAGTCATTGTTATAAGAATAAAATCAAAACCCAAGTCGACAACAATTGTTAACGTTTATATGCCTACAAGTGCCCATGATGATGATGAGGTGGAGTGGGTATACGAAGAAATTGATGAAGCAATTAAATACGTAAATGGGGATGAAAACTTAATAATAGTTGGAGATTGGAATGCAAGCATCGGAAAAGGCAAGGAAGGAAATACTGTGGGTGAA
>JAAAKQ030079889.1:6853-25059 GCA_010016005.3 Zanna intricata | reverse complement strand
CACCCCTTTGGTCCCAGAATACAGTTAATTTTTCTTTGAGACTGGGCTTGTTCAAATTTTTTCAGTTCAAGTAAATCCGAATGACGCCACTGCATGGACTGTTGTTTCTTCTCACCACTGACATAAAAAATCCATGTTTCATCACTACAATATGGGAAAAAATTAATTTCCCTTGTGATTAAAATGGTCAAGAAAAGCAAAAAACACATGCAGATGTCATTCTGTGATGTTTTTGAGCACTTGTCAACATTTCTGGCACACATTATGTACACAGTTTATGATAGCCTAGAATGACAGTCATGATTCTCAACAGTGTTATCTTTGAAACTTCTGTAAATTCAAGAGAAAGACTGCTAAATTATAAAGCAACAATTTTTTCTCATTTTAGTATTCACACATTCAACGAGATACTCAGTCTGGACATTACACCTGCCACTTCTCTGTTTATTGTGAATGTCTGAACGGCCTTCCTTAAAAACTCACAGTACCATTGCCTCACTTTCCTTCACTCACTGTGGTACATTTAACACAACTGACAATGAATTTCAGCAGAATTATTTTCTCTAGTGTTTGGAAATCTAATTCTGATTGAACTTCACAACTGATAAGATTTATTACACCTCATTTAACATACTACCTCGTAGACAAACAACAATGTGGCAGTTACAAGCCTAACAGACCACTTAAAGCTACTGTGCATACAAGAACCAGTGTTGCCAATCATTATTTACAACTTATCAGCCCTTATTTTTGAATCGCACCTTGTATATTCTAACTTTGACTTAAAATAATGAATCGCATAAAATGAAAAAACAACTCCTACAGTTCCCCTAAAAATGTACGATGTATCTTACATCAAGCAACATATAACCCACCAATAAGAGTTTGTACCATATGTTAACCAACTTCTAAAGTATACTTTAACAACTTCTTCAATTCTGTGCCTCAAAATCAGGTAGATTAGTAGATAGTGGAGGCACATACACAAGATTCTTTATAAAACAACAGACATTCTAATGGAGTTAGATCAAGTGACACTGGAGGCCACTATAAACAATCTCTGTCATTGGGTTCATGCCAACCTACAATCCGGCGATCAGGAAAAAATTCAAACAATCCTGTACAGGTTTATGCCAGTGAGGAGGCATACTAAATTAAATTCTTTGGTCCATCTTGCAATTGAGGAAAAAGCCATGTACACAGCATATCCAGATATACAACTTCTGTTATGCTTGTTTCAATGAAGAAATAAAACCAGCCATAAACTAGCCATTGAGATATTGCTACACCAAAAACATTTAATTTTAGGGGTTTTCCTTTCACATTCATGGAGATTTTCTGACTCCTAGACACAGACAGTATATGGGTATTAATTTTTCTACTAAGATGAAATGTTAACTTATCATTAAACACAATATGAACAAGAAAACAGTCTTCTTCATACCCCAACATTTTTATTGCAAAATTGGGATGTACAAAACAGTCAGTAGGCTTCATAGCCTGTAACAGTTATAAAAGGTATGGGCACATATCTAGACATCTTGATCGTCCAATATATCTCCTTTTACCCAGACATCTGATCATTTCAAATGACCAAACATGACATTGACAAATGTTTTGTCATGTGGAGGATCAAAATTAAATTTTCTATGAAAGATTAAATTTATTAGGAAATTAATACAGTCATGTGTACACCTAAAACTATCCTTTTTGCTCTTTGATTCTAGCCTTAAATCAACACTATTTATCTCAAACAAAAGATGTAAGAAAATAAAACCACCAACTTCTTTTTTGTAAACCCGTTAATATAAAAAAAATATAAATTACTTTAATAACCACATATAACATTTTTTGTTTTTTTAATTGCTAAAGATACATTGCTAATTTATACAGCTTATAACTACAAAAATTTATAAATTTAAATCCAGTACATTAAGATTTTCAGTTTTAATAAATAGCTAAATGTACAAACAAATATATAAATACTTTTCTCAGATCACAACATAATTAAACACCACAGAGATCATATTAAGATAGGCTATTCCAATGCTAACAAAAAGGAATATTTCAGAATTAGCCTGGAAGGATTGTGAGAAATAAGATGAACAGGAATAGTGAAAAAACTTTGATCAGGTTTTCAAAACTATAAATAAAAATAAGGTACGAGGGTGAATCAAATGTATACAGTAATTTTACTATTCTACACAGCAAGTAGTTCTGAGCTTGATGGTAGAGTGGGAGGTTAATGTTCAGTGTTTTAGAGAGAGGGAACCAGCTTGATTAGTTCCTCCACTCTGTTCTGTCATCAGTACAGCCATGAGTGAGCAAGAAGTTCCATCATCTGTTGCACAATATATAATCATAAAGTTTTTAACTAATGAAGATGTTAACCCAGCGAAAATTTTAACTTGTTTAAACATACAGTTTGGGGACACTATACTATTCCAAAACAGAGTATACAAATTATGTAATTAATTAATGTACAATTTAAGGGCAGGCAAGAAAGCGTAGAAATTGAAAGTAATGATCAATACCCAAGGTCAAGTCTCACAGCTGACAAAATCCATGCTGTTCAAGAGCTTATTGAAGGTGTGGTGAAGGAAGGATGAAGGCTGCCTAGTGAAGACCAAAACTCATCTGTCGGCCGGAAAAGTTCTTGTAACAATTTATTTTGACTCGGGAGTTTTACTCATTGATTTTCTCCACAATAAACAAAGGGTGAACGCAGCTTACTATTGCGAACTGCTACAGTAAAGAAAAGCTGCCTACTAAAACAAAAGATGCCCATCAAAGATGTCATCCTTCTCCATACAACACCAGGCTACACACCATTATTTTGACAAGGAAAAAACTGGGAAAATTGCACTGGAAAACCCTCAAAAGCTGTCCCTACAGTCCACATTTGTCGCCCTATGATAATTTTTTATTTGCGCCCTTCAAAGAATTGCTTTGTGAGGAATGATTAAAAAACAATGAAGATGTTGAGGAGCATGTACACAATTGGTTGATGACTCGTCCTCAAAATGTTTATGAACAGGAACTATTCAAGCCTTCAAATCATTGGCAATAGTATGTAGATCATGCAGGAGACTATATAGAGAAATGATGAAGGTAAGAAGTGTGTATATAATTTATCAATTATTTATATAAAAAAAAAAATTACTGTTATATTTCATTCACCCTTATATTCATATCCCGTATTAAAAATTATAATCATATGAAATAACAGCATTATAACTATGCGGAAATAATAAATAAATAAATCAATAAAGATTAAAATTAATTCTTAAAGGTATTAATTACACGCTAACTATTTTATACACATGTAAAATACGAACGTTAAAACACACTTTTATTAATAGATTTATATAATTAAAAGACTATTAATTAAAAATTCATTAAAAGTATAATATTGTTTGTGTAAAATAAATATTTAATAATTCATATTATTTGATACCATGTAATCATTAAAATAATCATAATTTTTTCTTTTTCTTTTTATGGCAATATTGTTAACATAAATGTGGACAGATGTCAAGTATTTCAGTTCCAGTCACTTCAATTATTTTTTTTAATACATACTACAGCAAATAAAGTGTTTGATAATTCATACAGCATCATTCAAAAGATATGAACACTTGTGAATTGTTGGCAAGTGATAAAAAAAACACTAGAAAAAAATAATACTTTTTCAATTCTTCTTTATATTTCAACTTTTGGTATTAAATTAAATGATTCTTTTCTGATTAAACACAAATTTTTAAAAACCAAAATCTAAAGAAGTGAAAAAGTCTATTTTCCCCAATTATATTTTTATTGCCATTTGGATATATCTTTCTCCCTCCCCCATCCCCAAAAAAAAAGACTATGGATAGAGTAGATCCATCCTCTGTAACATCAGAATTTTTTTTTTCAATTTTAATTACCATGATAAGGATTTAAAACTTTTGTAAACAATACAAGTAACTTAAATGGAAAATAAACTTTTATTACTTTATCATGATTAGATAAAAACTTAAAAGAATCGACTTCTATAAAAATATATTTTTTTTTATTTCAAGAGTAACAAAATTTATTTTAGAATAATTTGAATTCACTGTTTTTTCACATAACTTTTCCTTTTTCTAAAAGACCTCTTAAAGAAATATTTCTGTATATAAAGAGTCTCTTTTTTCTGTTTAGCCTCCGGAATTATCATAAGATATCAGAGGATGAATGAGGATGATATGTATGAATGTGAATGAAGTGTAGTCTTGTACAATCTCAGGTCGACCACTCCTGAGAAGTGAGGTTAATTGAAAGCCAACCACCAAAGAACCACCACCCCAATTATTCAAGAACACCAGTATTCAAATCTGTATAAAAATAACTACCTCTACTAGGATTTGGACCTTGGAACTCTCAACTTCAAAATCAGCTGATTTGTGAAGTCGTGTTAACTACTAGACCAGCCTGGTGGGCTTGTACATAAAGAGACAAAGATGATTAATGTTTTCATCAACTTATAAAAAATATGCTATGGAAAGCATTAAAATATGCTTCATGCATTTTACAATACTTACAATGAATTTTAGCAGTAAATACTTCTAACCAATGGAAATCATTGAGAGCTAATGTATTTCCTCACTAAAAACACAAGATGTAACATCCATGTTAAAATGGCAATCAATTATAATCTATAACAATTACAATGAATGACACTTCAGAAGCCAATCCAGTATGAACATGATAAAAAGACTATCTGTTGGTAGTGTCTTACCTTTGTAGAACTAACATATCTACCACCATAAACATTCTGTTGAGCTGCAACCATCTTATCTATTAGTCATGAACCATTTTCCAAACACTTGGAGTAGTTAAACCAAATCTTCAAGAAGAGTCTTCTGACTAATGGTTTTACTGAAACCATGTTCATTATAATACTATAACAGAAAGTAGTGGATAACATCGGTCTTGCATGCACAGTTTTACCTCAGATATATAATATAAGCCACTGGTTTCATCTTAGTCCCTGTTATGAATCATTTCTCTGGTGAAAATAGAAAAAAGCTATTAATTAAATGAAAAACTTTATATCATAACTAACCTGCCATTTATCTTGTAGTATTTGTGCATTATTGCACGCTCTAAATGTTGTTTTAACTGCAGGAGCAACTGGTGATGATGAATCATTTACCGCAAAATTATCTTGAGTGACATGTTCATCATTATTACCATTATTATTATTATTGTCAAAATTGACAGTATCTTCAATATCATTATCGGCTAATAAATCTACACCGATCAGTGGATCTATTTGTCTATTACTATCATTATTGCTATTGCTATTTGATCTATTTAGATTAATAGGTTTTGCAGATTTATTTAATACAATCGCACCTTGTTGTTCTGCAGTTGTAGTCGTAGTATTTGTTGTTGTCATGGTAACAGGATTAGCAGTAGTGCTTCTTAGCTGTTGTTTATCTTTTTTGTCAGGTAACGGTAATGGACGATCATCTGGTGATAAATATGGAGTTGCCATATTAGAACATGGTAAAACAGTTGGTCTTTGCCTGTTACAACTGTTATTGTTGTATAATGATGCTGCTGTAACACCACTATCTGTTAATCTCTGTCGAAGGAGATCATCTGGTACATGTCTCTGGAAAATAAAACAATTTTTTTTAAAACAATTTAAATAAATTCGCACCACAAATACAGCTGTTTTATAAATTTAGTATATTATACTGTATTTGACTGAAGTGACCTATGTTTCTCCAGGAGATGACAAAATATTTGTGATTAATGTTTGATTTTCTGAGAAAAAGTTTTATTTATATTTTTGTAGATTTATTGCTACAGTAAAACATTACAGAAAAAAGCACACATACAATCTATAACATTTATCAGAAAAAATGCTGTATTCACAATGTACGACATCCCTGTTGTTTTTAAACATAAGATTTGTCGATCAGTAATGTGCATTAACTATTAAAGATGATAAATAGTATATTAATAATTTAGAGACTCAATCAATCAATTAATATTTCCATTGACTGTAGATTCTTACCCTATTGCCCAAAGTGGAGTGTAATGTATTTAGGGTGAATATATGTATGTATGTTTGTTCCATCATAGCAGCTAAACAGCTGAACCAATTTACATGAATAACCTGTGTTGGAATCCTTGTGTTACTGGGAGTATTATAGGCTATTAAATACATTATTCCATATTTCCTCTGTACATATATTTAGTTTAGAATTTTTATAACAAATTATATTCAGCCACTTTGCAAGTACAGAATAAAATGAAAACATTCTTACCTTATTTTTTCTTTATATTTATTTAAAGAAGTTAAAGCACTTTCAGGCTTTGGCCCATCGGTGAAATATGTATTTTTTTAAAACATATTACAAATACTCATAAAATAAAAACAATTAAGATTAAAAAAAAAATTTTAATAACAGAACAAATATTTGTTCAGTCAAATAGTAAATGTTATCTGTTAATAATGAATAATTAGATTAAAAAATAACATTTACTCTTTGACTGAACAAATATTTGTTCTATTCTTAAATTAAAAAATAATAAACCCCCCAAAATCATTTTCGGTGAGTCTAATTCATCACACTGCATTTTGAGCAGATATTTTTGTTAATAATTCATTGATTTTGATTTTTTCTGTTACATACAATTAAGATGTCTTCAAATTGCAAAAATGGAAAATTTATATTATTTAACTGACAGGATGGAAAAATCTGTCCACCACAAACATATGGATTACTTATATAAGAACGAGTTAGCAAAAAAAATGAATATTCAGAAAAATACTTAAACCATAACTAAATCTTTAAAAGAAATTATAGATATTACACAACCATCATTATCAGTGCAAGACACAGATATGAAACTATGGAATGAGTAATGTTTGTCAGATTTTTGAAACGCAGATAATAAAAAATTTGAACAGTATTTAAAAAAATAATATAAGTTGGTATCATTATTGCATATTTATCAATAAACTGATGTTAATGATGAAAAGTAGTGGATGTTACTGAACAATATCCACTACTACAATTACACTTGACATTGACCCACTCCAATAACAAAGAAGGTATTTTAATAAAAATTCAACTTAAACCAATACCAGTAACTTCTGCTTTATAATTTGAACATCCTACAAATGTGACTACAACTGTAGAAAAATTGTCAAAATTTTATCCACTCTTCTTGTAAAAAACATTGCTTGAAATCAGCATTTAAATTACAGAAAATGTTAATTACAAATACATTACAAATAAAAAGTAGAAAATGAAAAACAAAGTATAATCACCTTCTCGTCCTGTTTTTTTGGGTAAGGCTAAGAACCATGTAAAATACATTTTTATCCATACGAAGGATGGATAACCAGTTATAACTACTTTTTTTAATATGGGGACTATCTGTTCTAAAACATGTATACTTCAGAATCACTCAAAATTTTGAGTCCTGTGCTGACCAGAGAGAGTTGCTCTGAAGAAGTGACAATAGATTCATAGCTTTTATAGATTGAACAGACTTTATTTGTTATTTATTAGTACTATTCTCATAAAAATGAGGGTAATAAATGCAGTGCGGATTCAGAGGGCAGAGCCCCCTAGCTAGAAGGAGAAGGTTGAGTGAAGCAAGCCATGGCCAGCTAATACATACATATATATTTAGTTCCCAGAATTTAATTTCCAAAATTTAATTCAGCCACTCCGCAAGTAAAAAACGAAAGAAAACATTCTTTCAAGCCTAGGCCCATCTTCAGTGACACACTTTTCTTACTCTCATTACAATTTACAGATTAAATTAAAATAAAATAATAAAAAAACATATATAGATTAAAATATTAAAAGATATGTATAAAAAATAAAATTTAAAATTAAAGAACAAACATTTGTTCAGTCAAGATTAAAATGTTATCTCCCAATATTGTACTATAATAATTTAATTTATTTTTAATGGTATAAAATAAGATTAAATAATCTGTAACCTGACAAGAGATATAAATCATACTGAAACCGGCAAACAATTCTTAAAATAATAAAAGCATCCTACGCCAGACTCCCTAAGAAGTGAAAGATAAAATGGTTTTCCCATTTCCTTTTTCACTAACTAATGAATCAAATTTAATTATTTAAATTTAATAATTACAAAACAAATCTTTATATGTAGGAACGATTTTAGAGAATTTTATCATATTCTTTTATGAACCAAAGCATTATATACACTTCTATAACTCAATGGAAAAAACATATGTACGAGTAATGTTAAAAACTTAATCATTGTTTCAAGCCTGATGCTACAAATTTTTGAAAATAATGAGGAGACAATATGAATGTCTTAAGTACAATAATCTATCTTGATCAATATCAATATTATTCATTAATTTAGTCCAAATTTATTAAGTCATTAATTTTAATATTTAATTTAGTCTAATAATATATCTTGTTAGACTCAGTGCAAGCTTTCAATCCCAAAGATAACAGGTTAAAAGTAACCCTTTGTTTACTTCTCATTCAAGAAGTATGTTCCATATTTGTTTTTTGTTTTTTTGTACAGGAAAACAATAAGATATAATTATAAAACATAGTGAAATTTATGAACCATAAGTGTAAACATACGGACCTAATATCAGTTACAGAAATCAGATATATACCTCAATGATGTAGAATTCAGAAATGGGCATTATCCCTGTTTAATGAAACATTTTTTGGAAAATGAGAAATAATTTATTAGGTTATTTTTATGCCAATAAGAATTGGCTATATGGTGCAAATCAAGGGGAATAAGATATTTTATGATTATGCATAATAATTCCAGAAACACTTTCTCAGTCTGTGTACAAGATCTTGCTTTTAAATTTTTATTAATATTTTATTACTCTAATTGAAGATTTTAGCCAGAGGATTAAAAATATTAATAAAAATAAGTTACAAAAACAGTTTTTTCAATATGTTTATAAGTATTAAAGATGACAAGCTTAGAATTTTGCTAAAATTCTTCAAAGTAAAGCAGTAAAGTTTGATTTTGTTCCATACAAAATCAATTTGATCATCACAAAAGAATTTAATAAAATCTAATAAAACAACCAGATATTTCGCTTTATGGGCAACAGGAATACTATTATAATTATTACTAAAAAGTATGTTTTCAGCTAAGATTGTGAAAATTTATATTGAATACAATTATCTACCTTTCTTAGCTTTGTCATAATTAAAATCTTTATCTAAGTGTTATACATATACAAACTACTACTGATAATAAAAGGATACAAACTGATAATAAAAGGAGAGCTATCAACTGTGTTGTAAAAACCAATAAAATTTTTAAATATAACATATCAGAATAATCTTCCCATCACAAATACTGATAGGTTAATAATATCATTTATAAATATCATTATTAAACAGAATGGATTTGCTCACAGAAAAATTGCATCATAAATCACATTATTATGGATAAGCCCAATGAATTGTCAAAACGGTTTTGCAATCTGATGGGAAAATACAATGCAGGTCACATCTGAGTACAGAATAAAGTAATAACAATAATGGAACTAAAAGAATTTAATATTTTTTTTACTTTCTACTAATTTATAAGATTTTTAGTTTGCAAGGATCAGTAAAATATAAACCAGAATTTTGTCTTCAAGACTCATGTGAACATGTGGGCTAGCATTAAGGAATACTGACTATGGAGATGTTGAGAGAGGATAGACTCTCCTGCCTTAGTGGTCAAATTTTATCACTTTCTACAATATTGTTATGTATGTTTGATATCAGAATAAAACATAAAGAACAGAGATCTAAAATATAACATCTTTTCTAGCATTTTGAAATGTTGAACTAACTGTTACTGTTAAAACTTATCTCATAAATACGCCTCCTATAAGAATAATTGCTTAAATTTTGCAACTTCGTTGAATTTTTTCATAACCTATCATTTTATATTGATACTGAGGATCTTATGTTTTGTGTTTTCAGTATAAAAGAGAGATAATATTTTGTGTCAATGGTTACAAACACAAATTTAATATAATCATGAAAAATTATTTTTAATTTTTCAAAAAAACTACAGAACGTTTCAAAACTTTTAATAATTTTTTTTTTCTATTGTATCACCTTCTGTTTCAATATCATGCTTTCTTGCAGATTGCATAAAGAACCAATAACAATAAAAGAAAGAAATCTAAATCAAGATTCTCTGGTTCTTAATGCTGTTTAGCTGGTTACTTTAAAATCAAAGTATGATTAAATAAATAAACAAATCTTTTATTCTAATCGATATATAATATATAGATCATGCCAGGAGCGAGTATAAACAATCTCTACAAAGAAAGTACTGCCCAAGCATTTGCCTGGTTGGATGAAGAGAAATGGTGATAAAGCCCTGATCAGAGCAGCATAACAAAAAAACTCACAATTACAAAATAAAAAATAGGTATGATTAAAGTCCAAATTAACTATTTAAAATACAAACACATGAAATAGAAAATTAGGTAAATATGAAAATAAATCGTAATATAGAAGGCATTAATGAAAATTATTTGAGGATACTTTTAATTATATGTAATTTAATTTATGTACATGATGAATAGGATGTAGAAAATTCAGTTATTTAAAAAAAAACTTTTAATTACTAATATTTCAAAAGATATTGAAAGAATTATGCTGTTTAGATAAAGTAAAATCTTTCAGTTACACTTTAAATAAATAGATAGGAAGATTTTTCAGTGGTTCAGTAGTTTATTAAAACTAGAATGGAAGTATAACAAGGCCCTTTCTCATTATAGAGTTGACTTAGACAAACACAGTTCTATTTTCTTATTTGATTTAGAAACAGATATTATTTTTAAGAATTATTTTCTTTTAGCAAAGATTGCACATTCATAAACTCAAGGATTAGTTAACAATTTAATTTTTCCAAATATTGGTAAACACAATTCATACTTATAGACACTAAACAAAGACCTGACAGCCTGATTTTGTAACTTGAAGATTCATTGAGAAAGCACAAGAGAAGATATGCTTTAAAAGTATACATTAATGAAGTAAATATAACCATAGCAAATATTTAATAAAGATGACAAAATTTGAAGAATTTTGCTAAAATTCTTCAAAGAAAAGCAGTAAAGTCTGATTTTGTTCCATACAAAATCAATTTGATCATCCCAAAAGAATTTAATAAAATCTAATAAAACAACCAGATATTTCGCTTTATGGACAACAGGAATACTGTTATAATTATTACTAAAAAGTATGTATTTTCAGAAGATTGTGAAATTTTTATATTAAATACAATTATCTATCTTTCTTAGCTTTGTCATAATTAAATCATACGTTGATACATTTCACATAAATTCCGTTTTCAAAAGAAAGTACAGCAAGTTTTAAAAATGGAATATATCTGAAATGAGTCAACATATGATTTAATTATGATGAAACCAAGAAAGATAGATAATTGTATTCAATATAAAAATTAAAAACTATTATTATCATTAAAGTGAATTCTATCCACACAATTAGCAATTTAAAATCTTAAATTGTATAAAGTACAATGCAATGGTTTGTCAATAGTTACAGTTAGATGTTTACAATCCAACCAGTGTACAATTTTTTAAAATGCTAATAGAACATTTTCAAGCCCTTTTAAACAAGTGTATTATGGGATATAGAATTTTCAGTCATCTGTAAAGAGGATAATAATGAATGGTTTAAGATTTTAAAACAGATCATTAATAAACAATAAGAAAACCAAGAAATTGAGGCACTTCTGTTTCACTGTGTGTTTTAATCATAAAGTAAGGACCTGCATTTTACATGTGTATTTTTATCAAAATATGAAATCTAAATTACTGATAAAAAATAATCAAAAAATAAAAAGAACAGATTTAGTCTTTTGTTACTGCATAAAGATGAAAGCAAGAGGATGAGAGTAATATATTTTCGGGTGATTAAATATAGATCAGTCATAAAACTACTGAAACACCAATTAATTGGATAATATCATTCAGGAACTCTTTCAAAAGCAGAGTCAAGCAAACTCTGAAAGCATGAACAATAATGATAAGCAATTTTCTAATAGCGGTAACGTTTTAACACCAGTATTTGTTTTATGTAATATTGAACAATAAATTCACAGATTTCTCATGAATCTCATAGCATAGGATTATTATGAATATAATAAGCGAATGAAACAGCCTATTATAAAGCAGAATTTTTTATTTCATGGTAGTGCTTGTCCTTGTTTGGCTGTAACAACTCAAGGCCTACTTCAAATTTACCAGAAGTGAGTTTTCAATAACAGGAGAATAAAGACTAATGACATGATACATGTTTGTAAATTTAAATACTAGAAAGATAAGGAAATTTTTGTTACAAGTACCAAAAACAATTTTTAATTAAAATTGTTTTTAATTTTACTACAACCTAGTAATTTTTTTAATTTTTTAGTAAAACCAACTTTATATCAACAAACAATATCATAGAAATCAATAAGAAACATCATTAAATTTATCAGGTTAGTAATAACAGGGAATCTAACTCCTTGACTTCATCGACATTGTTAAAACATATTCAAATATTTTTGAATTAGTCCTAAAAAGTAGAGGAAACACCTTTTTCATAAATACAAGGGGAACCTCTAAGAAATATATCTCAAAAGTCCAAACAAAAATTATGACAAACTATTTAGGCATTAACTGTAAGTTTTCATTAAAATTCGCTATGAAAAAAAAAAAACATTTATCACTTCAAAAGGAAAAGATATCTAGAGAAAACTGGCAAATTTATTTGTTTACAATATTAGGAAACATTCAATGATACAAATGAGATGAAACATACCCTCATAATATACTCAATTCTTTGAGCCTCTTCAATTTCATATTGTCTCCTTAACTTTTCTTGTTGTTCTCTAACTCTCCTTTCAATTGCTTCTTCTTCACGTTTCTCTTTCTCTTTTCTTTCTGCTTCCAATCTTTGTCTTTCTTCTATTTGTTTCTTTAATTCTTCTCTATAAATATATTGTTTCATATGGGTATTTGGAACAATCCCTAAAAGTAAGAAAAAGTACAAGTAGATACATTATCAAACATTATGAATCACTGAAATAAAATAGTAACAATTGTATTAAAAACACTAAACACCACATATATACCATATGTGATGTTAGTATTTTTGATACAAATAAATCTGTATCATAAAAGTATTATGCAAATTAATGGAAACATTGCACTACAGAGGAAAATTTCAGTTAAGTTGGTCATACAGCTTTTTTCAAGCCTATCTTTACTGGTTATTTATAAACAGCTGTGATCATAAAATTATTAAGTATGTTTAATTTTTGTATTCAGTGTATTTAGCTTTTACTAAGTAAGTATTGTATATTTTTTAATTGTGATCATTCAATTTATTTTTTAGATGATCTTATATAAAAAACAAATATAATAAAAAATTAAATAAATAATACCGTCTCAACATCAAATCACAGTACAATGTGGGGGAATTTAAAAACTGTCATTTTGTTATATACATGAAAAATAACTGGTTCTGTTGAGTCACAAAGAAAGGGAAACTGTGATAGACAGACTGCAACGGTGTTGTAGTACAAGGTTTTTATCAAAATTTATAACTCCCCATATACATTGAAGTCCACAAAATAAATATATAATTAAGTGAAGTGAGAAACACTGTTAAATTTTTATGTTAATATTTTATTTCTATATTTAATAATAGTATTTCATTTGTATGTTAATAGTATTTGAATAATTCAGTCTTTTTATTATGTGTAAATGAATTTCAAACTTGCTAGATGTTTATGGATTGTACTAGATACTGCTAGAAGCAGTTAGGTTTGTATTTTTCTTTGTATTATTATTTTTACTGAAGAATGAATTTTTATTTGGCAATTTACATTGATAAAGTTTAATTCTGTAATTAATGTAACTATTTATATTGTTTGGAATTAATTGTATTTATAAATAATGTATATAACTGTAATAGAAGCAAATAGATTTTTCTAGATGTATAGCTAACAGTATATATAAGCGGGTCGAGCGACTGTGGATTGGTTCATTTGTGTGACGTAGTTCCAAAAGATTACTTAGTGCGAAAGTTTTAGATTGTTTTATATAGATTTTGTTAAGCGTTGTAAGTGTTTGTTTGTTTTGTTGTGTTAAATAAATTATTGTGAGAAGATTTGATATCGTGTTGGTTATCTATGAATCATATTCTCACTATAATTGGCGACTGTGATAGTATTGTTAAAAATTGTGAGGAAGTCAATATCGTGTTATATACAAATC
Source organism: Zanna intricata (assembly GCA_010016005.3). Lineage (NCBI taxonomy): Eukaryota > Metazoa > Arthropoda > Insecta > Hemiptera > Fulgoridae > Zanna > Zanna intricata. The sequence goes on along the minus strand of JAAAKQ030079889.1, from coordinate 10,751 downwards.
ATTCACTCACATCAATGGTATGAAAATATGTAAATTGGAAGGAAAGTGTTAATGAAAGTAAAGCTCATTTATATTTTTGGTGGTATTTATGATGGAATTCAAAAATTCTAATTTCTAAAGTTCACCAACAATTAAGATAAGTTCACCAACAATTAAGTCTCTCTATTGAAATTCTCCCTTGGAATGCATGTTTTAAACACTGCTAAACTAATAATTTTTTTTTTTTTTTTTTTTAGATTTTATGAGTCTATATAAGTAAATGAACTCTAAAATGTAGATATTCAAAAAACCCAATACCCCAGTTTTGATATGATCATCATACTTTAATGTAGGTATTCCAGCTGTATTTGTTGGGAAAGTAGAAAGAGTAATGACATTAATCAAAAATCTATCAACAGAGAATACAATGCAGCAATATGACCCATTAGTAAATTAAAAAATAATGACTACTGTTAATAGCCATCCTGAAAAACTGTAGGATGGATGTTAAAATTTAAGTAAGAGTAAAACTGGATTTAACCTGCCTTTATATCACAATACTTTGGCTCTTAAAGTTTATCTACAAAGACATGTTATATTTTTACTGATGAGTTTACATGTCATTAGAAAAGAGGTTTAAACTGCAATTCCATAAAAGAGAATAAATTCTTTACGTAGAGGTTAATAGTACAGTTAATCCTTTTTTAGATGTAAAACAACTTAAGTCAAAAGTAATACTCTTGTTTTTGTTTTCCATTAATCCTGCTAATAAGTAGTAATCATTCTCTAATATTAAAATCCTTCTATACACATGCTTTTATCCAATTCAGTTATTAAATATATTATGCTCTTAAATCTAATGAATGAATGAGTTTTAAACTAGTACACTAAAGTTAACACTGTGGCTAAAGCTTCGGTATCACATTTTGTTTACATTGTTTGTAATATTTAGCTAGCTCCTATTTTATTACCAATCAGAGTAAACAAATTTTCATTATTATAAAAAAAGAAGCTATAGATGTTAGAAGATGCAATGCTTATATGCATTTAACTGTGTCAAAATAAACCATCCTAAAACAGATAAACCATATTTTTCAGTAAAAGATAAGCAATAGAAAATTCATACTATTTAGAGATAACTACAACATTTTAAAATATGCATAAAATTAATTCTAAAACAATCAATCTCACAAACAGCCAATTCTCTGGGGCATGTTAATTGTAAAACAAGATATAAAAAAGTGGCAAAGCATTGGTAAATAAAAGTTTTTACCATGGTGACCTCAATGTGCTGAACATCATGGATGTTCAGCTTAATTACAGAAAGCTTTTCCAGTATAATAATATTTTGTTCAATATAAATTTAATTTGTTTTAATAATATTATACATTAATAAGATGTTACCTTCAGTAACACAAGACTCTGCCATATTTGTTTTTTCAGCTAAAGTAGTCTCATGTGACAAATATGGAGAACTAGGAAAGCAATCTGCACTTTTATGAATATCTCTACCTAAAAAAAAAAAAAAGTGCATTTTACAAAATTAATTTATAAAAACATTAAAATGAAACAACTCATGTGGATTACATAAAACCTCACTAATTTGGACTAATACGGAAAAACCTAAAATAAATAACTGAAATTCTAAAATATACAAGGTTTGATCAAAAAGTAACAAGAGTTTTTTATTTTCACAGAAACTATTTATTCAATCTTCAATGTTTATCTTGTCCCCTCAAAATAGTCTCTCTGTGATATTAAACACTTTAAGCCAACACAACCTCAGTTTGAAAAACACAGCTGAAATGCCTCTTTGGGTATCACCTTGAGCTCGGCTTGCAATTTTGTTTTTATTCATCTATTGTTGAAAAACGTTGTCCCTTATGTGTCCTTTTAAGCTTGGCAATTAAGAAAAAGTCACAGGTTTGGAGAATATAGTGGTTACAACATCACAGTGGTGTTATGTTTCATCAAGAACTATTGAAAAAACAAAGCAGTGTCCACCTGTGCATTGTTGTGATATAAAATCCACGAGTTGTCTCTCCAATGTTCGGGATGCTTTCACTCATGCAAACTACATAAAACTAGGTAGTACTCCTTGTTGATTGTACAATCTTGAAAAAGGAATTCGTGATGAACAATTCCATTGCAGTAGAAGAAAATGGTTAGAAGGGCCGTCACATTTTAGCAGACTTGAAACATTATTGATTATTATTGGACTTGACTTGTAATTTTTTAACTTTTTCTACATTTTCATCAATGACTGATGCAGTAGGGTACCCACATTTTTAATTTTTTGTGTCAATTTTGATGTCTTTTTGGCCTTACTGAAAGCATTTGTACCACTCATAAAATCATGGTTATAAAATAGCATAGTTGCCAAGGCCTTCTTTAACATTTTAAATGCTTTGCTGCACCTAACTCTGTTTTTAACACAAAATTTCAGACAAATTTTCGCACCCAACACTTTTGTGACAAAATTTTGGGTCACACTAAAAAACCACCAAACACAGTAAAGCATGTCTTGATTTTGTATTCTTGCCATTCAGAAATTCTAGTTACTTTCTGATCAGTCCTTACATATTATTTTTCAAAAATTAACTTCTCTTGTGCCTACATCAAGAATTCATTTGAACAAACAAGTATGGAATAAACATATCACATAACTAATACAGGTTTGTGTATCTTAGTATATGAATTTTGTCTTATAAATAATAAAATATACCATTATGTTATTGAAATGTAATAGACTATATTATATTGGATGGTTTCGTAATTATTTCATCACATTGCACGACAATAAATAACTCATGGTCATCAAAAATTTAAAGTAAATGTAGTGTTCAAGAGAGAAAGTGTAGGAGTGACTCTTATTTCTTTTATTTAAAAATGACTGAGCAAGATTTATTTCTGGTGTTATCTTGGATATGTTTACAGCTTAATAAGCTGTATTATTATAGGTATAATTTTATATTACTCATATCTAATTATTCTTGTTTATTTACTATGTCCATTACCGAGCACTGACAACAATCTAGGCCATTACGACTTTGTCTACAACTGACTGAAATAAAGAGCCAGGTGATCTCTTTAAATTCTTTAATCAAGAAATTCTCTGTTGATTCGAACATTGATTTCTCTTAATTTTCTTTTTAAATATTATAAATGGAAGCCAATTTTTCTTTGAATATCTCACCCCTAGAGGTTTAAATATTCCAGCAAAAGTACATTCTTGTAGCAAACCTCATCTCTCCAATTAGTCATCTTAAGCGATTGTCAATAGACCCACATATAATAAATAAATTTCATATTTATTTGTAAGATAATTATACAAATTATATAAGGGTACAAACCTCTAGGAGATCTATTAGGGCTTCTACAGCTGCTGCTAGCAGAGTGAGCTGGAGAGACTGGAATACTGGTGGAAGTACCTCGACTACTTTTCATTTTATCTCTGTTGGTAAAATATTCACTATTACTATCCTGAAATACACAGAATTCACACACACAATTATTTTTTTATCAAAGATGATACAAAAAAAATAAGGTAAAAACAAGGAAATAACTATAGCAAACAGGAGAATTTAGATAGAATGATAAAAGTTATCAGAAAATAATGGGGTAACTTGAAATAAAAGTATTAATTCAATAAAATTATTCAAGGCAAATAATCCTATTTGAAATGGGTCAATGTTCTCATCAACAGAAATACCTTAAAAGGATCTATTGAATTCTTTAGTTACAAGTACAGTGGATGTGTTAATGGAAGTAAAACCCTTTTTATATTATTGGTGGGATTTGTGATGAAATTAAAAAATTTTAATTTCTAAAGTTCACCAACAATTAAAATTAAGTTTCTTTTCTATTGAGATTTTTACTTGGTAAGCTTATTTTAAACATTGCTAGAGTATAATTTTTT
>JAAAKQ030079888.1:0-54049 GCA_010016005.3 Zanna intricata | reverse complement strand
CAAGTTGGTAGCAATAATTGCATTTGCCAACAGATTTCTGACAGTAGCTGGAGAAATATACACCCTTTCCCCCCCCCCTCTCTCTCATTCACACGTGCGTGTGTGTATGTGTGTGTGTGTTTATTTCCTCTTTGAGAGGAATACAAACTCTTAGCTCAAATCCTCTTTGAGCACATGATAACTTGGAGGAATACGTCCTAAAAATTTAAATACTAAGAATATCAAATGAGTTGTTGATAGTCATTTTACGTTGTTCTTATATTCAGGAATCATTTTTTGAAATTCAAAAATTTCACTTAATTCTAGGTAAAGGTAATTTTACCTAGGTAATTGTTTGTTGTACTTATTTTTAGGTTATGACTACAACAATGACATATCTTTTACTTCTAAATCAACTTAATGGAATGAAACAAACTTAGAATGAAGAATAGTAAATCAAACGATAATCTAAACAGGTTTTAAAACCAAAAATTATTAAATTCAAATATATTATATAATATTTAACTGCAGTAAAATAACTCCAAAAACTAAGAATTTATTGTTGGAAGGATGTGTGAAATGTAGTTTTAACTTTAAACTGAAAATGGGTGAGAAGTCAAAAAAACCAGGAAAGTAAAATTAACACAAAGGAGAAGTAATAAAAGTATGACAACAGAAAAATAAAAAAGTTTTTTTCATTTGTAAGTTTATTTCTTTAATAATATTTACAATTTAATCACAGATTAGTTTTAAGATTAGTTGAATATTATTACCTAATTATGTACTACTATTGTATAATTTACATACATCATTGTATTTAAAGAAAAAATGAGGACTTCAGGTTACATTTATAGTTTCAGGTTAAATCTTTTACCAATATTTTTATAAAATTGCTAACAGATTTTAAGCATATTTACCAAAGTGAGGTATGCTGTATTTTAAATAAAATAGATATATTAAAATTTTATCAAAATCACATGAACTATTTTTAAGTGAATTTTAAGTGAAACTTTTAGCTTTGAAAGTTTTCAAAACAGTTGTTTCCTATAAGGTAACAGTAATAACTGCTGCATTTGGCATAGACTAATAGAAAAACACAGTTTGAATTTAAAAAAAGTTCAAACTTTTAACATTATCAGTTTATTTATTTTATTTTTATCTTTTTACGTACCATTAAACAGTCCCTCCCTATAGTCCAATTCTAGTAACATGACAATACTTTAATAGTTGTAATATATTCATTATGGGGCTACCCAAATAAAATAAACTTTATTAATTTAATTTGTTCAGTTTCATTCATGATTAATCTAAATCCAAGGTATTAGAATTTAGATGACTTAAATAATCAATTTTAATAAAATTAAAATTTTTTTTCTCTAAATTTGTTAAAAGTTTCACTTTACCATTTCAAATGAACTAAAATCCACTTCGTCAAAGCTCAGAATAATGTTTTTATTGTTTTTTTTTTTTTAATTTAATTTAATTATTTCCAACAAATTTTTTTCTTAATGATACTATTTTAACTAGTTAATTTAAACATTTTGTTAAATTTAATCATCTAAAAAATATGTAAGTTTTATTATAGCAGTGTTAATTATTAATGACAAGTATTAAAAAATCTTACATCTTGCCTTAACTACACTTATGTCACTGTAACTCAATTCTTTAAGTAATGTGATGTAAAAACTAAGAACTATTATAAATACTGTTTATTTTGTAAAAAAAAAAAAAAAACTTAAAGCGTAATAAAATAAATATTAAATTTAATTACAATTTTTTTAAACTTATTTCCGAAAAAGAAATACCATTGCTTGGTCTCCAAGACCACTGTTGGAGCAGTTAATAAAAAAAAAAAATAAAATAATAAAAAATCTTGTGTAAGCGTATTTAAAAGATTTTAAAAGTGAGTAATGTCATTATAGTCTTTTTTTAAATTTTAATTACAGTTCTTCAGATGCTCATATGCTCTAAAAATGTGCTCTGGCTTCTCTTAGTGCTCCATGATGAGTTCAAAAAGTATTATTGCAGATACTTTACCATTTAGTGATTTAAGAAACTGGCCAATTCATACATACTGGATCATAGAGCATATTTTCAGTTTATTTCAATTGATACAACAAAATATAAAACAGAGAAAATTATATTTCAGGAATAATTTTTAAAACATCATCAAATATTAGTATTTACACTGTCTTCATTGCTGAAATAATTTGTTGTACTGTGTTTTACCCTAGTGAAGTATGGAAGCGTTGATAAATCGGCGTAATAATTTCTGAGCCAGCGCCTTCCTTTGTATACTTTTCTTGGATTATTTTCATCTCTCCAATAACCTTTCGGCAGATATATGTCTCTTCTAGTTGTACCTTTTTCCAGTATTGGTGCAACAAGAATATCCTCCCCCAGTAAAAACTCTGCAAGAAATATCATGTTAGTATTAACTGGTATGCTTGTTGATATAAATAAACTGTTGCACGTAAAAATATTAAAATAGCACATGCTCATTAACTCTATATACATCTTTACATTAACTAATCTACTATGTATTTAGATACATATACTTCTTAACAACTTAAGAACTTATATAATATTCTATATTATAATTACTTAACTAAAATAAGAATAATTACTTTAATTTACTCTAGTAATAATTTATTTTATCATGTATAACTAGATAACTAATATTAAATGAACCAGATCTGAATACTACATCTGAAGAGCTTTTAAATTCAATAATAGTTTTAATATTTCTTTTAAACCAGAGGAAAAATGAAATGCTTGGTTTCTCCTCGTAGCATGACGCTTACTAGCATCAAATAAGTTTATGATAGACAAAATGTCATAATCATTCAGATTTGTATCTTACTCTCATAAAGTTAATAAGTAATTTGATAAATCTTATTACAGAAACATAATAAAAAGTCATATTGACGTAATGAGGTCACCTATGTTTATGTTAAATAACTTAAAAATGTTATTAAAGATGTATTTTGTGAATTTATAATTAAGTAGTTACTATACCTGTGTAAATTTTATGTGCAATAGGATTGCTTGGATCAACCCACCATATTGGTGGATTTAATGGTGCTCCAGTTTGTACTGTAGTCTTCATTAACTGAATTATTGTACTAGAATACTTATAATGAAGTTCTGTAAATTTCTTACTGATTGCAATTGTCTGAAAAAGAAAATGTTTTTTAATGTCACAATTTGTAGCCTAATAAAAATATTTTTTGACAAATTTTTTTTATTACTTATGCTTTATTTCTGCATAAGTAATAAAAAAAGTTTCAAAAAAAAAAATTTTTATTACTTAATAAAGTTAAATATTCTGTAGATGAGTTAAAAAGCTGTGCATGCTCATATTAAATATTTCTTAATATAAATTAAGAACTTTAATTACTGAAGTGCGCTTAAAATTAACAAAAATTGGAAAATTAGGCTGAACATATCCCAATTGCCAAAAGTTTATTCTTTGGATTAAACATTATTTGTAGTACAAATATCCATTTCATAAAAGGGAAAGTTATTCATTACAGAGTTTTGAATTAAAAATGTCAATAAATAACAATTAATTTGTGTACAATGAATTTACTTCTGCCTACTTGTTTTTAATAGTAATTAAGTATATTATTAATAAAATAAAATTTAGAAAAGTAATAGAACCAACTTTTAAAAACTAAAATTTAAAAATTATGTTTTTCCAGCTATTTTAATTTTAATTTTTAAAATCAGTACCAAATTAAAAACAAAAACTACCAACAACTTATCAACCCTTAATTAATTTTGCTCTAACTTTATGAAGTTAAATTAAAAGAAAGATAAAACATATGTGTTTTTAGTTTATTTTTCAGGGTAGATTTTTAAGGTAATCTTATTCTTAATTTTTTTCTTCTTTATTTGAATTATGTATAGACCTAAAAAAATGCTGCCTATATTTTTTGAAGAAAAGCAAAATATGAGAAACTTTAATAAATATAAAGTAAAGGAATGCCAATAAGTAATCTTAGACAGCTATTATTAAGTGTAAGTCAAGAATGTTTGGAATATGGAAACATGTATTATTTTTTTAACTAAGTTTTCCACTTAATTTTCTTGCAATTTCATGAGAGAATATCTCAATATATGTTGACTTCAGACTTAAATGGTTTTCAAATTGTTATCACAAGTAAATTTTCATTTCATAGAGTTTTCCAGTGCTGTCAGGAAGAAATTTACTGGGATACCATTAGAGAAACCTCCTCTAAAAAATTTAAAAAAAATTATAAAAAAATATATTAATAATAAGAAATAATATTTGGTTATGAGTAAGACTTACATAATCATGTACAAATATAAAAATGAGAACTTCCTCCTTTTTTTATGAAGTCACAAAAAAAGGTAGAACATAAAGATAAAATGAGAATAATTAAATAATTATCTTTCCTGTCTTCTAGACCCGAGAAATTGGCATGATTAAAGGTAAATTCATTTAGATACAGTTAAATATTTGTGTATAAATAATTTTAAAGTTTCATCTATTCAATAAAAAATAATCTATTAGAAATTTAAAATTCAGTTTATACCAAACCAACCTCATAGTCAAAATCCCATGGTGCAACAGAAATTTGGATACAAGGCATAAATGTATTTGCTTGCAGCCAACGAATGAACATTTCTTTATCAACAACATCAGTACCATAAGCATTACCACCAACCATGTCTGGTAACACCCACGAGTATCCTTGGATGTTCATAACTAGCATTGTAGTTATAATTGTTGGTAATCCATTATTTAAAGTCCATTTACTGTCCTTATCAATCATTCGTACAAACAAAGGATATTGTTGAGTGCGATGTGTCACTCTTAATTCTGTTATGGGACCGAACTGTGATACAGTATCAACATATGCTGCTGTGTAAGCTTTTGGATGATCATGCACAGAACAGTTTAAAACTGGAATCTGCAATAAGTAATTACAATTAGCATTATGATATAGCTATAAAATTAAAATTACAAGTTGAAAATAAGTACATAAATTAATAATGGATATACACAAAATGAAACAAAGACAACTAATAATACCATTCATAGATTTCCAAAAAGCCTATGACAATATTCATAGACCATCAATGCTGAAAATACTAAGAAACCTAGGATTACGCCTGAAAGTAAAAATTATAGAAATCAGTTAACTAAATCAATTATACTCCAAAATAAAATTCAGAGGAGAAACATTAGAACCATTCCTAATCAAAACAGGTTTAAGACAAGGAGATGGACTATCCACACTGCTCTTCAACTGTGCTCTAGAATATTTGATGAGATAATTGTACAAAAAAGACCCACCACATGTAACAATTAAAGCAAGGAAACATGTAGACCATATCAAAGCAAACTGTCTAGGATTTGCAGATGGCCTAGGGTTTCTAGCCAGTAACATCACAGAAGCTAGAATCTAAGTAACTTCATTGGAAGAACTAGCACAAAAAATAGGTCTACAAATATCATATGAAAAGGCTAGAATAATGGGCATAAATCCCCTGGTATTGAACCACATAATCATAAGCGGACACAAAGTCAAGCAAGTTGAATGGTTTAAATATTTAGAAGAAAATATCACATATGACCTCAAAGAAAAACTAAGCTGGAAAGAAAGAACATAAAAACTCAGTTATGCACAACATACTCTAAAACAACATATAGCAAAAGATGAATCCAATAAATACCAAACTCATACATTATAAAACTCTAATCAAAACTCTAATCAGACCTATAATTTCATATGGAAGAGAAACACTTTCAAACTAAGATCCAACATTTCCTACTCAGCAGAGATACAAAGAATAGAAAGAAGAATTCTAAGAACAAGCAGAAATAAAAGACGACTTACTGATGGGAGAGAATGGAGATTCATACCAAACCAAGAGGTACATAAAGACGTAGAACCAGCTCTAGAATACTTTTGAAAGAAAAGAATCTCCTTCTTTGGATACATAATAAGAACAGAACTGAACAGGCTTGTCAGGAAACTGGTCAAAAAATAGTGGAAAATGTCCAAAACACCGACCTGGATCACTAAAATTAAACAATATATGCAAGAACTTGAAATCACAACAGAAGATTTACAAAACAAAACTGACAATATGAAAGTATTAAAAGAAGCAAATTCCAGATTTAAAATTAAAGAAAAGAAAACAACAAGGGTTTGTTTAAAACTCAAAAAACCAAGATATGATAGAATGGAGAAATATTGGGAGACAATCAAGAAGAAAAATGAACAGAAAAAACAAATAAGAGTTGACTTAAGTGATCCACTGTGACCCAAAATCCTGAAAAAAAAGAAAAGAAAAATGAACAGATTTAAGAACCCCCTGTCTCCTGAAGTATGCCTTTTTAACATATTGGATTTCGTTTAATGAAACTGTGAACAACAAGCAACAATTACTCAGTTTCACAATGTGCCGACTGCATGGTTTGTACTTATAACTTTTAAACTTTAAATAGAAGTACTATAATATAATTATAGTGATTATTAGTATCAAGCATTCTTAACATTGTCATTAATTAGTAAGCTCAAAGCATTATCTACTTCCACTTGATAAAAAATGCAGAGCCTATTGAGTGATCACACATTATCTCATTAGTATTAGCTAACTCTATATATTTAGACATTTCCTTTATAAATCTAAATACTGAAAATAAACAAAAAAAAGAAAATGTAAAGAAAATGTTATTTAGGCTGCAGTTATACTGTGACCCAAGATAACAAAATATAAAATATCTAAGATAACAAATATACATATTATTTATTCTATGAATGCATTGCTCATGTCTGTTCCACGTTCAATAATAAAAAGATAATTTTGTGAGTTTCAAAAAGATTTATATCATTAATTGGCTGTAAGTATTTCATTCACTAAATTATTTTATTCAAATCTTGCATCCACACTAAACAAACCACAAAAAAAATCCACCTTTTTTTGTTACATATAAAAAAAATGCTGACCTGAAAAAGAAAACTTCAGTTCTTAGACATATTAACAGCTTACTACAATAACTAAAACTTTTGTTAGGAAGCTACTATTTGAAGAGACCAAAATTTAATGATTAATTGATCAAAGGAAAATTCTTTAAATTCTAATGACATTTTCTTGTGCTTGTTTACATATCATTTTTAAGTATTGCTATCAAGTAAATAGTAGCTTTGGTATAGCAATAGAAAAAAGCGATGGATAAAAATGGTGCTGGATTTCATAATCTGAAACAAAAATTTCCTTGGGTTACTGATGCTAAAAACAAGGAAGGAATTTTTGTGGTTCCCTAAATAAGAAATTTTATTAGAATGGACAATTCAAAGAACTGTTAAGTCAAAAAAAATTAAAAGTGATCATTTAAAAATGTTGCGGATAACTTTTCATGAGATTATATAAACATAAGAAGTATAATATGTCCATAAAAATTTATTTCCTGGATTCATATCTGGATTTCTTTCCGGAAGTCTTGGGTGCCATCAGTGACAAGCATGGGGAACAGTTCCACCAGAAAATCTCAGTCATGGATAATATGTAACAACGACAGTGGAGCACAAGAATCTTTTAGATTATAGTTAGATCCTAAAGAAGAATGTTGCAGATACCAAACACAGAAGAGGAAACAACTATCATGTAATAGGTATGTTGAATAGTGCCCTGTATGCAATTAAATTCTTATATTCTATTCAATATTTATCCCCATATTACAAAATAAACAGTGGTGATGGAGAAAATTTATTTATATATTTTAATTCAGTGTAAAAAATTCTATTATAGATTATATAGAGATTTTATGATGTTCCCTTTGGTAAAAAAAAGGTTTAATTTTATTTCTCAGTGTTATGTAGTGAATTTTATAGTCACCACTAAGTAACAGCGAGTTTGAAAGTGGCGATGATTACAGCGTGCAGGCTGGCTCATCACCCAAGCTTGCTGTTAAGCAGCAACTACTGTACATGATATATAATTAAATTGGATTTTTATTATCATAGTAAAACTGTTAGAATCTATAATGTTATTTTATGTTTAAGTCTTTTTTTTTTTACGTGTATGAAGATTATTTATGCAATTCTATGTATAAGAACTAAAAAATTAATGTGTGTAAATATGAATGAATTTCTATTTGAATAGTTGTTTTGTATTTATTACAACTTATAATTTATAAATTTTATTATCTGACTGTATCTACAATGATAGTTATCCCATTGTGAAATAAATATCCATTGTTATACTTGTTTGATTTGAAATAATTACCCTTTACTATAAAAACTGGAGTTTTATTTTAAAATGTTTTTCATTTTGTTTGTATGCAACTAAAAAATTTGTAATATTTTAATTAATGTAATTATTTTCATGTATATGAGAAATGCCAGCTAAATTTTTCTATAAATAAAATAATTCCAGCCAATCAAACAGTGAACTTCTTCATAGAAATCACTGCATAATATTTTAATATAAAATAATATAACATAATTTTACTTAAATATACTGACAGTTAATACGGTTTTATAATCATTTTATACTTACTTGAGGTAACCAACTTGTTTCACCTGCATCAAATTTCAATCCATCGATACCATTATCTTTCAATAATTTCCAGTGCATATCTCTAAACCATTGAACAGCTTTAGGTTTTGTAAAATCAACACCGCTTCCTGTACCATCCCACCAAATTGCAGTGCTATTCCCAACTGAGTTTTCAATAAAATATCCTTGTTTTTTTAGGTGAGAATAATTTGGGCAATCCACATTAACAAATGGGTGGACCCAAATTGTAATTCTAAATCCAAGATTTTTAAGTTTTTTACTCAATTCTTTCATATCAGGAAATCTTGATGTATTAAATTTTGTACTTCCATAACATGTTTCCCAGTTATCATCTATTTCTATCTGGCTGTTGTTAAATCCATATTGTACAATATCATTAGCAAATTGCAAGACAGATGTTTCATTTACATCTAATTTATAACGTACCCAAGTTGACCAGACCGGATGCTCTATCATTCTAGTATCAGGTAAACCTGATGGTTTACCAATAAAAGTGGTAATTGCATGCTCTTGAGCTTCTCTGGGATCATTAAATCCACAAAGATTATATTCTAAAACCTTTTTTTCGCGTTTTAAGTAGGGTGCAACATCATTTGCAATAAAGCAGATGGTGTCTGTTCTGTGATTATTTGAGTCAACAAATAGAGGTGTTCTTGCGCTGACATATATATAAGCACCGTTTGAATTCAGCCAATATGGTTCAGCTTTTGCAATGTTACCAAACATTTGAGTAATGTATGGTACCTCCTCAAGATCCATTTTTTCAATTGGCCATACTTGGTGAATGATTTCTGGACCACCAAACCAATTTGCTCTACCATAATGGAAACAGTCTTCAAGTGATGAATTAAGATAACTTTCCCAAAGTACTGTATGACATTGAGCGGTCTCTGCTTTTCTAATTTGTAGCATTAATTTTGATCCCCAGTTTAATTTTATATGTTCTTTATTAACTTCAATGTCAGGATCACCAATTTCTAATGGTAAATTAACTCCTAATTCTCCATCAAGTTTAGGTACATGATCTGCAAAAAGCACATTTTTATGTATTACTTACAATGTGATAGATTATACTGTTATTATCTAGTAAGTGATAATGTAATTTTGACTGTACGATAAAAATATTGGATCTTATTGATGTAATGTAGATAATTTTGACATGTTAAGAATTGTTTTGCTATTCTGTTAGCAAAAAAGGTTGAATTGTTAGCCCAACAACTAATTTGTTCAGTTACACAAAATTTTCAGAAAGATATTTTCATAATCATTGTTGAGTAACAGGTTGTACGTTAGCTTAGAATTTTACAATTAAGGTGGAAAAAATTTTCTGTTTTTAACCAAATGGACCCATCCTCTTATTTGTTAAAAACAGGAAAAGTAAATCACCAATTACAACAAGATTAAAACAACAATGGAAAGAGTAAATCAACATTTATACTTTTAGATATTATACATTATGTAAAAACTGTATGAGACCTAATACTTGATTGCCCATACTACTGTAACACTATTGTCTGAAACATTTTTTTAAAGGTTTTGCCTCTTTCATATGGAAAATGGCTTCTTAAAATTTTCTCAGTTAGCTATACTTCTCCCATGATGAATTATTTTTAAAAAATTTATTTATTAAAATGGGTTTTTACAAAACAAAAATTTTTGGACTTTTTTTATTTTATTTATTTATTAAATAGGTTTTTACAAAAAAAAATTTGTAGGACTTTATTTATTCAATTAAAAAATTAATCTTAATTTTTACAAAGGTTTTTTATTCTTTTAGGGATTTTTTTTTAATTTTCTTCAAAATGTGCCCTCCCAAGAAGAAATGATTTTCTTACCGTGACCATTTTAATGTTTTATATACATTTTTTCTATATGAAATATTAGAATGCATTTTCTGTATTATCTGAAAATGTATAAAAAATTTTCAGTGTGACTAAGTGTATATTCAGAATGTGCAAGTGAAACCCCACTTGTACAAGAATAGCTGCTCTAAGAGTAGAAAATAGGATGAGTGATAAAAGTAGTATTTTTACTTATTTTGAATGTTTCTTACAGAATATGACAATAACTTTTTAATAGAAGAGAAGTTTTAAGATAAACAACTGGGAAAAATTTGAAATTATTTTCTACCAAATTTGTTTAAAAGGAGAAAAAGCATCTGAGAGATCAGTTTGTATTTTCTGAGAATAATGAATTTCCATGTTGCAGCCATTCCTGTAGTAAATACAGTGAAAGTTGCATTCATAAGGCTGAATATCATCTGCATTTCAGTGGGTTTGGCATGTTGATATATATATGTAACAGTATAGTTATTTAACTCAGGAAAAAATAACATAAAACTATTTCAGTCTTCCTTTTACCTATTAATTATATTTGATTGGTTATTCTTCATATTTTTTAAAATTTTGCTCTAGATCGCTTCAGTTCTAAAATCTAATTCACGTACTGGTCACTAAGTAACAAGAACTTAAATTGTAGTCAGAATAAGAAATTCACTTCACGACTGTAGATGCTGCAATTTGTGTTCTTTAAAAACCAATCCATCACATATTCATGTAAAATTAAAACTCCATTTGTAATATTTATTTATTAAATATATATATATTTTAGAATAACTC
The DNA here is from genome assembly GCA_010016005.3 of Zanna intricata. NCBI lineage: Eukaryota > Metazoa > Arthropoda > Insecta > Hemiptera > Fulgoridae > Zanna > Zanna intricata. Next base: position 42,893 of record JAAAKQ030079888.1, on the reverse strand, counting down.
ATTACATAAATCAGATTAATCGGTACTTTTTCATTTATCCCCCTCCCCAAAGTTTGCAAGTTTACACCTGGAAATAACTCAGACTAGTAGGGAATATTGATATTAACAATAATCAGTTTGGAGAAATAACCCAATAACCTGATATAAACATTTATATTTATTTTATAAATATAAAATCCAAACTTAACCTATGCTCGCTAACCTTAACTAATTAACAGTAATGTTTTGAGTATTTAGATAATAAATTCAGTAACTGTTGCAATCATTTATTTATTTATTTTTTTTTTTTTAACCTCCGGAACCACCATTAAGATATATCTTCAGAGGATGAGATGAATGAATTGTAGTGTGTGTGAAAAATGCCATACCTGACCGGGATTTGAACCTGGGACCTCTGGATGAAAGGCCAAGATGCTACCACTCACACCATGGAGACCGGCAATCATTTATTATTTTAATAATCAAAACATTACTGTTAATTAGTTGAGTTTAGCAAGCGAAGCGAGCATAGATTAGGTTTGATTAGATTATATTTATAATTTATATCTTTAATTATAGGTAATAATGCTTATATTTTTAATATGTAAAATATTAATGTTTAGAGTAATTGATAAAATACAACATGCTAGTGTGTTATTTATCCAATCTAGTTATTGTTAATATCAATATTTCTTACTATTTTGAGTTATTTCCTGGTGAAAAACTTGCAAACCTTTGCAGAAATGAAAAAATACCGATTAATTTATGAGTGTGTTATTCTACTGTATTACAATATGATCTTATTTTTACTAACCTTCACTCCTTGAAATTATTTGAATATAAATTTTTTCTTCAATTTTTATTTTTAAATTTTCAAATCGGTAATCAAGTCTTCCCCTTCCTTTGTCAACATTGCTGTCACTAAGGTTCTCAATTTCTCCCTTAGATCCATGTTGAAGTAGGAGGGCAACTGAAAAATAATACAATAAAAATTATTACATGATTCTAATTAAAAAGTATTTACAATATTTATAGAATTCACGGGTTACATACTTAGCATTATGCAATTTGTGTGTATGTTAGCAATATAGCTGTACTAAATTCTATAACTCAGTACAAATGTTATGATAGTCCTAGTTCATAAAATTATATGACTTATGTTTATGACTTGTTGACCAGAAAACACTTAGTGGTATAGCTTCATGTAGGTGTAGTTCATGATAATGTTAATTCTTACATAAAACTTTAATTAATGTAATAAAAAATAAATTAACACAAATTTCCTATCTTGAATCATAAATACAGTCTAATGATCTTTATTAGGAATATTTTAGCTGAAATACTATATTAATTGCATGTTGTTCAAAAAACCTTTTTCATAGTTTATTTAATGAAATGGATCTGTAAATAAAATTTTACATTACAGTAATGTTTTAATTTTAATTATGATCTCTAACAATTTGTATATAAAGAATTTATAAAAAGAACTAAGGCGAAAATGAAAAAGATTATTATAAACATAAAAATGTGCATGAAAAAGGTTGTAAATTAATTACTTTTAAATGCAGATTGTTATTCTTTTACATATAATATTAGTTTACAATGTTGAAAAATGCTTGAATGAATTACAGAGATATTTAATAGTAATTTAAATATGAATGTTTTAAATAATGTATTTATAATTAGAGGTATAAAATACTAATTAAACAAAAGTTAAAGATAAAATGTTAAACATATTATGATATTCTAATCAGACAAATCATGTTTGTCCAGTGTGAAGTGATTAGCTGTGTTGTGGATAAATATGTCAGTTTTCTATAGGTTTTCTTTGCAATTTAACATTTAAAAGAAAAAAAAGATGAAATCTGATTCAAACTGATGTGCCTTCCCTTATAAGATCTAAATATTTCATTAATTAAAAATTTATTTGGTTATAACTCTGGAACCAATGAAAATAAGCACCAAATGTAATAAAACATTGAAAAGCTCTTGATAGGGCTTATTACAGCAGTTAAAAAAGTCTAAAATCCAATTTTTTTTATTTTGAACTTTTTTGGACACTTTCGGTTCAATCGATCACAATCAAAAATATTTATATACTTTTAATTTTAATTCTAAACTCTTTACAGAGGTTAATAATTAGTAATAAACCAATATATTCAAATTTAAAAAAGTTAACAAATTATACGTATATGAAGACGGATTTGAACCGACGTGTGCATGGATGCGGATTGGACACATTTTCACTTACACCATATAATTACCTGAGCGACATGAAAAAATAATATAAAATGCTGATATGGACACCACAAAATAATGTGATGTAATGTGGTGTCCACCACAGTACAATTGTGTAACTGTCAATTTTATTAAAAAACTGAAGGAAAATACTAAATTACTCGTAAATTACTTTCAGATGAAATAAGTTTAAATGAAGTTCAGCAAAAAAAGTGTAAATGTAATTTAATAGACGTACAAGGAAGTTATGTGATGTCCATATCAGATTTTTTTTAAGTCAAAGTTTTATAAAATTATACAGTGGAAATCTGAATTAAGCAATTAAGATGAAAATATGAAGTAAAAGAAATTTTGGAACTCAAGCTGAAATTGTTTTTAATGCTATTAGTAAGTTATTTTATCACTAACACTGATACACAAATAACAATTTTTTTAGTGTTTCTCTAAGTGTGATACCATTTTTTGAACTGCTATTTTGCGTACATTACAGATCTGTAAATACAATCTTACTATCATCCTTAGTTTAAAATAAATTACGATTTTAAAATAAAATTAAGGGAAAATTGGTTAAAATCTGTAAAATTTATAATTTTATGTGGCCACACCTACGTTAGAATGATTTCGCCAATGCTTTTCTTTTATATACTTGTATAGCCTCAGGTATACCCCGAATTAATGTCCAACATTAAGCAGCTAGCGTGTTAGTATTCCATTTCTCTTTATAGCGGCTTTCCATCACCGAAACCTTGGTGGAAACGTTCACCGTGTTCGTCACTTACCTTTCCGAGGTTATTCGGGAAATAATTCAGATGTGAGTAGGGGAAATGTATTTTCAAGACATATTAAATCCCATAGCTACGTATGAAATAAGAAGTCGAGTATCATTGTAATTGTCGGATTTTTGTTTGGCATAAAAACTTCTGCAAACGTCTTTAAATGACGCCCAAGCCGCGCACTTTTTACATTATTTAACATTGAGTTAAATATATCATCTTTGACCAACTCTCTTATTTGAAGATCAACAAATATTCGTTCTTTAATTTTTCTTTCACTTACATTCGGAAATTTCTGACTGATGTACAAAAATCCGGGACTATCCTTCTTCATTGCTTTTACAAAATTTTTCATTAGTCCTAGCTTGATATGGAGAGGGGGTAAAGATAATTTTTTTAGGTTCAACTAGGGCTCATAAATAATATTTTTCTCATTTGGAGTTGTCTCATTTCTTCCACTCTTTGGTAACATAATGTCCCTGGTTCGGCTGTCTCATTCGCAAAGAAAACACATGTACTTAGTATAGCCTAACTGCATTCCTAACAAAATAGCTATAACTTTCAAATCACTGCAAATGTTCCAGCTATGCTTTTTTATAGTTTATTTTTTCAAAAACGTCTTTCATTACATCATATGTCTCTTTCAAATTGATACCGATTGATATTGAAGGATATTTGTTGGTTGTGCAGTAGAACTATTTTTAAACTATACTTGGACGAATCAATGAAAAGGCGCCAGTCCCCAGGTTTATGAACTTGCCCTTCCAACATAAGCTCATCAATATTTGTGAAATAAACCAAATTATTTTCATCAATAACGTACTGAGAAAGTTCTTCTTGTTAGCTTCGTAAGCTCGAAAGTTTTGTATTTATTTGAAGTAAATTCCAACCTTGCAGTCTTGATCCTAACAGTTCTACCAGATTTTTTAATAAATTTAAATCCCTAACCAAGTCATTTAATTCACCTTGTGATATAAGATGTACTTTAAGATAATTCAAAATCATTGTTGTCTTCTTCAGTACTGTTTGATTCTTCATCGCTGCTTTCGAAACATATATTCACAGGCGGCTCAAGAACTGGAATAATTTCACTCTGAGTTACAGACCTGAATGCAGATTGCAATGAAGGATATTTTACAGTATGTTTAGATTTTTTAGAAATTTCAGACACTCTTATTAAACAAAAATAACAATCGGTTATATGATTCTATGGTTCACGCCAAACCATAGGTACACCAAATGGCAAAGCATTCCGTGTACTTTTCAGTCATCCTCTTAATATGCAGAACAATTAGTGTATACTATATGAGGAACCCACGACTTACACTATACATGGGGTTACATATATGAGGAACACTTTACACTATACACATGCTCTACACCAAGAATACCACACAATTTACAACACATACAACTTCACAACTACACAACAATATTCTAGACTACTTCTTCTTACAAATACACTCGGTTATGTTGCGACACCTTACGAATCGCAATCGTTCTCAAGGTGGGAACTATCGTGCCGATGGGTAAATGACTCTACGTAGTGAGTCTCGAACAATGTCCTCTGGGCACCGGGCGAACCCAGATGTAATTATCCCTAGCTCCAGTACGCGTGCGCTCTGCTGGAGTGGTCCGTTATATCGCCGGTACTCGTGGGAACAAAATTAGTTCATCACAAATAGTTCCTATGATGGTTGGTGGTCCATTTGAAAAAACCACCAATAATATAAGTCTTGTGAAAAGGCCTCGTTCGGCATTGTCGGACGAAGAAAAAGAAAATTGTAGTAGTGAAAGAATAATTCTAAAAAATAAAAACGCCAGATTTGTGGTTCTTCGTAACAATCAGGAAGGTGGCTCGCTTCATAAGGTCTCGCCTTTCCTCATTAGTAAGGTTATTACGAGTTCATGTGGCTCCCCGAAAAAATATTAAGAAGTTGCAAGACGGATCGATTCTGATCGAAACACAAAACAAGAGCAGAGTCGATCTATCTTACGTCTCCGTAATATGGGCATTATTAATATAAGTGCGGAATGCCATAAAACTCTTAATACAAGCCGCGGCATAATTTTTTGCAGAGACCTTATGGAAATGGATGTAAAGAAAATCGCTGAAGAACCCAATCTCAAGATGTTGTAGAGGTCAAGCGCATAACGAAACGCCAGGGCGGAATGGAGGAACCAACCAACACCTTCCCTCATTCTGACTTTCAGTGTCCCGCTTCCTCCTGAAAGGATTAAAGTGGGTTACCTATCAGTCCGAGTGCGACCATTTATTCCTAACCCACGGCGATGTTTAAAATGCCAAGGATATGGGCACATGACAACATCTTGCCCGAAAACGGAGATCTGTGCTCGGTGAGCGAAGGAAGGCCACAACGACACCGAATGCGTAGAGGATGAAAAATGTGCGAACTGCGGCGGTTCGCATACAGCCCGCACCTGAGATTGCCTAATTTTCAAGGAAGAAAAGGCAATTCTCAGAATCGCAACCGAGCAGAAACTTTCTTTTTCCAAGCGAGCCACCGGAAAAGATTATCAGCTCTAGGAATCTGGTTAAACCAGAAATGTCGTTTGCCGCCGCTACATCAAATCAGGCTCCTGCAAATGTAGGCAATCAGCAGTACGGATCCTGCAGTTGAAAAAACTAATACAAATCTTATCTGATCAAGTAGCCTTCCTCACAGCCATTATATCAGAGCTGACCAAGGCGAAAAACAAGCGTTCAGATAGTGAATCCAACAGTAGGATTCCTCTCAAAACTCCTGTTCCCGAAGCTTTGTCTACACGGGCAGGAGTAAGTACATCAGGTGGTAAGCCACCAAATAAACTCCCTCTTAAGGGAGCTCATATAACAACCTCTTCTGGGACGTCATCCACATCGTCCCAGTTATCAAAATTCCCCCCTCCAAGAGGATATGGTAGAGGGATCGCCCGATCTCAGGGCATCTGATTTTCTTAAAATCAAAAATTAAAAAAAGAAAAACCGGATCACCTATAACTAACTCTTTCATATATTTATCTTTATTCTTTAATTTAATTAGCTTTTATTTATGAGCATCATTCAGTGGAATGTTAGAGGTCTTCGGTCCCGCATTGAAGATTAACATCTTAGTATTGATGCGCGCACATGATCCATTAATCATGTGTTTCCAAGAAACACATCTATTGCAAAAAGATGTGATATCTCAGTGAGAGATACGACTGTCTATTAGATAGCAGAGAGAGTGGTGGTGTCGCTATTTTCATGCGAAATGAGGTCTCAGCTAGTAAAATACCACTGGTTACATCTATCCCCCCTTCTTGCTATTGCTGTTAAAATCACCGTCCCGTTTAAACAGCATATTTGCAATATCTCTCACCCAACTCTGATTTCAGTACTCTAGAAATATCAAATCTCCTCACCACAATTTATCTGTGAAATTAGTTGTAAGATTTACCAGGTATTAGTTTTAAGTTTTGAAATATCTTTCTTATGATGTTTTATTTATGCTTTAAGTTTTATTTTATTTTAATCTAGTTTTAGTTTTTAACAATTTAATTTTATCTTTTGTGATATTAGTTGTAAGGTTTTCGTAAATTATTATTTTTTTTTTAATTTAATTTTATTTATTTTTTTGTTTTAGTTTTAGTATTTTTAATATTTTTAAATTACCAATTGGTATATTATCCGGGCGATAATAACACCTTAGTGTTGTTCGCCCTTGGAAAAAAAAATACACTAAAAGTACAAATGATACGGTTTTTTAATTAAAGGTGTAATGTTTTTTCTATTTGATTTTACGGTGAACTCACCATATACGTAACAAAAGGGATCCACATCATTTATACAATTTCGAGGCATTATAACACTGCACTGTTAACAAACTTAGGACAGCAATTGGACTGAATAAAATTAATTCCTAAATCCAGTACTTTATACAAACAAGACAGCTGTGTTTTCAGCTACATGTTTTGACCTGCACAGACATGATTAATCTTGTCTGTGAAGACTCACTCCTCAGTATTAGATATGCTGTCATACTATATGACTATAATATAATTTAATTTTTTGTCTTGTATTATTTATTTATAGCTTACAAATTATGTTAAAAAAGTAAAAATTAAGCTAACAAAATACATTATAGGAGCTTAAAATGCTAACTATTCTTTGAAAAATGTAAAAAAAATCCTTTAATTAAAATTTAAACATTTTTCAAAAATGATGGGTGATAGAAAAATGTTGAGTTCATATTCGTTTTCAGCATCAAAAAACAAATTAAAATCATGTATCACATGTTAGGAAACAAAAATTATGTTTATCAGTGTTATCGGTACTTTCAAAATGATCTGTTTAACAGATAAAATAAATCTTTGGAATTTTTATAGATTAAACATGTGTCTAGTGAATCCTGAAAATGTAGGAAAATCAGTGCTTTTTTATCCATTGTATAATGTCTATTACAATACATACGGAAAGTTGCTCTGCACTTTAATTATGGAAGTGTAATAACAAAACTTTCTTAATTATTACTTTGTATTTTTATTCTATTATTTTATAGAAAAAGATATTACAATAACTGGAATAGTTTATAAAAGATGTTGAAAAAGATCTCCTCCAACATCAATACGACATTGCACACGTTTCAATAGTTTTCAAACACTTAAAACCGGCTACTGGAATGTCTAGTTTGTATGCCGTTATTGCGGTTTTTAGTTCGTGAATCGTACGTGGTCTGTTATGATACACTGCTTATTTTGCTGCCCACCGGTACAAAATAAGTTGGGGGTGTCAGATCGGGCATTCTACAAACTCCTCAAAAGGATTAATTTACCAGACATTTCGTAAAAAAGCCATAGACTTGTTTTAGCTGTGTGCCCTGTGGCGCTATCTTGTTGAAACCAACCGCGATTGATTTCCAATTCTGTAACTAACGAATTTTGTTAAATAGCACAATATTCACTATTAACGGTATTTTCAAAAAATAGTGCAGCTATAATGCGCATTCAATTCGCACCGACCCAGACTCCAATTTTCGCTTTGTGTAAAGATTATTCGTGTAACTCACGGGGATTAGTTGTCGACCACAGTAGTCCGAAAGATGCTGCTGTGCTAACTTACGCATTGACTCTGATGGACTTTCGGCCGTTGAGTCCGAAATATCAAATAGCTTTTGTTCATTTAGGTGGTCTTCCACGTCGATCAGCGACTTCAATAAAGCCCATTGCCCAATAGTTGTCAATAAGAATTCGAAATGCAATGCGGTGTCAGGAGTATCTGGAAACTTATTCTTCACTAAATCAGTATATTTATCACCGTTAAGAAATGCATTTTTTTCTTTCAACATGTCTTCCTTTACCGAAAGAACCACTGTGTTTATCGCAACTATTTATTCTGTTAAACGAAACAAAGCACGTTCAATCACCCAATCACCACTCAACAACTGATGTCTTGATTTATTATTGATTAAAGAGCAACAAGCCTACAGGGCAATCAACCTAACGCCGAAAGAACAGAATGCACCGCATAATTATAAAGCATATTGTACAGCGACTATCCGTACGCTCTGTATAATATATCTTAAATACACACAATTCAGATTTTTACAATTACAACTTTTTTATCTCAGAATATTTGCACTGACTAAGAAACATAAATTCAAATTATTGCAAAAGATTTCTTTATGTATAAAATGACCAAAAACTTAGATACGGTATAACACGAAATGGATATCAGTAAAAAATTGCTGTAAAAGAAGATTTTTTATAGACATTAATATATAGCAGCTAAAAAAATAGAAGTAAAAACATGCTGACTTTATTTTATTATTCATCTCTTTTATTATTGGGTTAATATCCTTAAGAATTTACACAAAAATAATTTACTGCATGGTTAGTAATTATACAATTCGTTTTGCAGATTTGATTCCACAAAATTTCTTTGCTTTAAACAAACTCTAATATATCATCTCATCTCATTTTTTCTATATAAGTTTTTTAACTAATTTACCTACATTAATTTAATTTAAAATATTAAATTTATAATAAATAATTTGAATTAAAGAAACAAATACTGTAATATTTGTTAATAAGAATCTAACTAATGTTTCCATTTTTAACAAATTTATAGATTGAAAGAAGGAAATCATATAAAGTCACCGGAATAATTAATTAAATTATTTTAATTATTGAAAAAAATATATTCTACATACCTGTTAATAAGTATTTCATTAAGGCCATTCTTAATTCATAGATGGAAGTAAAGAAATCATAGAAAGTCTCAGAAACAACTAACTGAAATCAAAATAAACATTTCTTTTAAACCCAAATTTTAAAGGAAAGTAATTTAATGTTATACACTTAAGTGATACTTAAGATTTTATCTGTTACTCTATAAAAACAACTAATAAGTAGCATGTTTTGAAAAAACAGTAAAACAAAAACCTTGTGATGTCACTGTCAACAAAATTGTACTTCTTAATAGATTATCAGTTAAATTATTACCATATTTACGTAAAAAGTCAAAGTGGGGTTATTAATGCAAAAATATACCTTTCATTTTCTTTTTAATTACACCTTATCTTCTTCCTTCTACATATTTCACAATAGAACAATTCAAAACTCATAATAGACATAACATTTGACTGTCGCTCTATGATTAATTATTAAAATGAAATAAAAAATCACTAATAGAGAGAATTTTTAATTTTTTTAATATTTCCCATTTATACAAATCTTAAATTTTTATTAACAAATTAAACAAAATTTAATTTAAGATCAAATTAAACGATCACAGATTGCAGACAAAAAAAATTAGAAAATTGTTTAAAATTATACAAATTTTCTTGTGTAATCGATTTGATAGTAGATTCAGTTACAACACAAAAAGAGGGAGTGAGGATTGACAATAATTGTGTACAAATATGATCTTTAGTTCCTTATATCATCACACAGTTTTCAGAAATAATTCTTTAAGATTTTACAGTGAACACTAAAAGTCCTTTTGTACATCCCAGCACAGCAAGTTCCCAAGGTTAAAAACTACTGGTTTAGAATATCATTTTTTTCAGCATAATTTATACCAGTATATTCAACATTCATTTTTAAATGATTTTAGAGAAAAAAGTATAAGGGGATATAGTTTTGTAATTTTCTATAGTCAATGATCTTTTTCAAGATAGATTTAATACCCTTAACAAAAAAATTTAAGTAGTTTTGGAAACATTTCATTACTAACAATCAGAAATATTTATTTATTTTTTTATCAGAGGGTTTTAAATAAATGTATTTTGTTTTTAAAATTTTTAATATCAATTTCTCAGATAAGATCATTTTTATTTTTATTTTTTCACAAAATAAAGAATAGCATAATTTGTAATATAGACTATCAGCAATGGGCAACATGACTGATTGTAGTGTGATATAAGGTGAAAGAGATCAGTAACACAGGTATCTGCCTTCACTGCACAAGTAACACATTCTATTCTTAATAAAATAAGGCATTCTTCATATACACAATTCTTTTAAATTTAAGTCACTGACAATCTCAAACTCAATGTTTTCAATAATATACAATATCTACTTTTGTTCTCTGTAACAGTGTGACTATATTCTACTACCCATCATACTACTGTTACTATCCCTGTCATCATCATCATCAACAATCCACAGCTGATTTTCTACATTATGTTGGACACCATCAGAAAGTTTGCAAGTTCAATTTCAATTTGTTCATATCATCTAGACCATACATTTTCAAAAGTGGGCGATATTGCCCCCTTCTGGGTGCTGGAGGCCCATAGAAAATTGGCAGTATTCAGGCAGTTTAGGAAAGCAATTGCTGATTTAAAAAAAAGCCAAAAATTATGTTTTCCTGATTTTAAATAAAAATCCTTCTGAATATGATTAAATATGCATTTTAATTGCTCTCATTTAAAATGTAAGTTTCAACTCAGAAATAGGATATGTTTAAAAACAATAATTTCAATTACTGTTTTTAAGAGCACATCTTAAACTCAGCAGTTGTAACTATTATTCTTAAGTTTAAAAATTTTGGGAACCCTAGAAAATTGTTATTGTCAATGTGGGTGGTGGGTGAAAAAGTTTGAGAATCAATGATTTAAACTGATCAATGTTGATGCAATAATTTACTGGACACCCTAATTTTTATCAAAGTGCCTTGGTAGAATGTCTTCAAATGAAAAATTACCTAAGAACAAAAAAATTAGTAATTCATTAAGTGAATTTTTAATTGTATTTAGATATTTTTATAAAAATACCCCTTCTTTTAAAACATTATAAATTATTCTGACAATGGTTTTTAGTGTGCTTTCTGTTACAGTGGAAACAAAACAGTGTAAACACTGTAAACAGTGGAAACAAAGTTCTTAGGCTTTAAGAGATAACAGTTTTCATTTAATTATTGTGATATTTATTGTATACTATGATGTGAATAAAATCAAAGAATTCATTGATTACCTCTTTATATATTCATTTCATGTTTGTACTTAAATTTGAAAAACATACTAAAATCAACTGTTGCTTAAATTACATGCTGATAGACTCACCTTAAATTTACACTACAATACAACATCGGGCATGGTTATATATAACTCTGTACAATACAGTCTGATGGGTTTTTTATGCACAGAATCTGAATTATTTAAAAAAAGTAATTGCTTATATAGTTAATGTTTATATTCATTATCATAATTTAGATTTAAAATTTTGTGGAGGGTGAAGTGTAATTATTTTTGATACAAAAGAAGAACAATTTAATTTTAAACTATTACAATTACTATTAACTAAAATATGAAAACAGAATAACAGGAAATAAAGAATTAAAAAGCGACAACTTTCTCACGTACACAAATTATTTTAGTACAGTTGGCTAATAATTAGAGAATTATTTTTGACAGTTACAAGAAAACACAGTAGTAGTAAATGAAGCATTAATTTAAACAAAAATAAATAAATAGTACTAATGATCTTTTTAAGATTTTGTTACATTGACTTAATTTAAGAAAATATAAATTACTACAATTACTTCAATATATTAAAGATTATAAATTACTCTCAGAAGACATTTAAAAATGCATGCGCGTTTTTTTTTTTTTTGTAATTTTTTTCAGGTATAATAAATGAAGAATCTTGATCAAAAATGGAACGTCTTAGATTCACTTTTCTGCAAGTCTTTTTACTTGGCTGTAGCAGATTTTACACGGTTGCTCACACTTTGAGATTACTCACTGGTTATAATTTTTTATGAAACTGTTTATTCATGTCAAGTTCATACCTTGAAATTTAAGTTAAATTGTTTTAAGTTGTTTTCTTATCAAATTTATTTTACTTTGCTTGTTAACAGCAACTACATAAAATGAAACAAATAATGCATAATTAGTGATTCTTAAAATTAATATAAATTACTGACACAATGGAATCAAAATACTAGACATAAAAAAACATGTATAAATTATTGAGAGTAAAATGAATATTTACCTTGAAAATACTTTTTTTATTTAATAATAAAGTTTAGGTTTATGTTACTGCGAGTCCCTCATGGAAAATTTATAACAAAATTTTAGTATTTTGATAACAAATAATAAGACTCAGAACAGAGTAGCTGATCAAAGAAACACACAGTGAAAAGATACCCAGAGAAGTTTTTGAGTTGGGATAGAAGTTTATGAAATTGGGTAAAAGTTTCATTGTTTATATTATAGCCTTTCGCTCCACATTGGGTGGCACTAGTAGCACTTAATTATTTTATCTTTCCTGGTACTTATTATAAACATATAAAGCCACCGCCTACTCGAAATCCACCCCAACAAACGATGTTGAAAATAATGTTTTGTTTTAGTGTGACGGTCACTCATGATATGTAAACTAAAGCAATCGTCAGTGACAAGATGGTGAATTTAGCAAAATACTAGCATGACAGAAAGTCACATATACGCCCCCAGCATTATATGATGCATTATACAACATCTACTATTTACATGTTATTACATGGTTACAACATCTACTATTTACAACTAATATTTCAAGTGAACGCTGGAATTTAAATAAGAGATATGTTTCCAAAAATCATTACAATCCTACTGAAACAAAAAGTTCATATACAAATAATATTGCCCCGAAGTAATTCCCACATTCAGAACATACCATCTGCGTTCCACATCAAGTATGGAAACATTTGCACATCATGTTTATTACTAAATGGTTTTTGGATAAGGATTTACACCATCTTTAAAGCTGGCGATGTGCAGACCAGGATTGATGTGATTACAGGTTAACGGAGCTCCTTCCACGTGCTCCCAGCGTGTGTAAGAATGTACAAGTTGTAGGGTGCCTTTGTATATCGGCGCATGGGAATCCTGAAAGCTTCGGTGAGTAGAGGCTTGGAATCGGTGCAGAGATTGCACATCCGTTCTCTGCTAGGACAAATGCCAGTTCCACCGGAGTAGTGGGTCAGACCTCCCAATTTGTAGCTCTGAAATGGGTAAGGGCAGCTAGGTCTTGCCACTGAAGGGATCAACATTCATGAAGATTCTTGAAAAATTAAACTAAATTATGAGAGAGAATGGTATCTTCCAGAAAGTAAGCTCATTCTTGATTGCTTGGAAGATAACAAACTGTCCTGTAAAGGAAATGTAGACTTTTAAATAGGTAAAGGAAATAGACTTTTAACGGTCTGTAAACCATGCCTGATGATCAAACCCAAAAACTTCAAATTTAGAAGAAGCTGGAGTTCCCTGTGTTTGTTCAACCTCATAATACTATCAACTAATCGAAAAGATTTGTTTGCTCTTGCACGGAAAATAATAAATAGTAGAGTAATAGTAGCAGAAGTAGATAGTATAATAGATAATAGTAAATTATCAAGGTGAGACACAATTCCAAAAGTTTACCATGAGGAGAAATAATGAGGTTCTTCCTTCTATTTCTAATGTGTTAACGTTAAACAGACCTAATCTGCCCGGAGAAAGTACGTGCTGGAATATATCGTCTAGATGTGCCTGCATTTATACCGCAACCTATGCAATGTTTGAAGGGCCAGCGTTTCAGACACTGCAGTCAGATGTGAAAGGCAAGAAATCTGGTTGTGTGGAGCAGAAACTCGTGAAAGATCATTCAGTTTGTATCAGCTGCAAAGACACCACAACTGCCGTCCAAGAAGCTTTCTGGTTTACAAAATAGAAACTGCGATTTAGAATCATTAAACCCCTGCAAAAATTAAATTCTCCTGAAGAAGGTTCAACAGTTGCACACCTCAACCACGACGACTTAATTTAAAAGCGATCAATGCACCTTCCTACCCAACGCTAACGTGCAACAGTTGCTTTCTGTTCTTTCGCCATTCCTTGCTGTTATGATTGCGAGAATCATAGATATTGGAATGGAATCTTCTCAGCAAAAAGAATCAGTAAAACCCGCGAAGATGCCACCGATAGACGTTTTATATAAGGATTTTAAGGAGACATCTGAAAAGGCCAAAAACCCTTCGAACAGTCATAAGGTGAAGGAAGGTACGGCAATAATGCAGAAGAAATCTGAGCTCGGTGGTTTCTCGCCTTTATATCTCTTGCATAGCTGCCTCCATGGCGAGAGTGGTAGCGTCTCGGCTCTTCATTCGGAGGTCCCGGTCTCAGGCATGGCATTTTCATGCGCTACAAAATTATCGTTTCATCTCATCCTCTGAAGCAATATATCTCAGTGATCCCGGGGGCTAAAATAGAAGAAATATCTCACATACAGGATCTTTTTCACTCGGGTAGCCTTATTATAAGATCTGCCTTTGTCGTTATTGGTTAATAATGAATTTTTATAACGTATGAATCTGATATTAAATCAGATATTCAACGTGAAAATTGCTGGGTAAATTTCCGATGAAAAATATATACTAAGATTCCATATATACATGGTTCTGAATTGCGAAGATCTGCCTCACATTATGTTTACATCGTTTATCTAATTCTCTTTCCTTTTTATTTTTTTTGTACTACGTATTCGCGAAAAATTTCGGTTTTCAGATTTCAACGGAAATATCCATTTTGATCATCCCTGAATCCATTTTGATTAGTTTAGGCGTGACGTCTGTACATACATACGCATAGCTCGAAAACGATTAACTGTAGGATGCTGAAATTTGGATTTAGAACTGTTGTAACATCTAGTTGTGCACCTCCCCTTTTTATTGCAATCGACTGACCCAAAATTGTCCAAAAAGTTATAAAATTAGAAAAATATTTTGGATTTTGGACTTTTTCTTAACTGCAGTAATAAACCCTCATTGAGAGCTTTTCAACGATATATCATAAGTGGTAATTATTTTCATTGGTTTCAGAGTAATTAGCCAAATAAAATCTTAATTAATGAAATATTTTGATTTTACAAGTGGTACACATCAGTTCAAATCAGATACTTCATTTCATTTTTTTTTTTTTTAAATATATGAAAAAATATCAGAAGTTATTAATGGAATAAAACTTTATGTACTTTTTATTTTTAAAAAAATATATGTATATGTAATTTAATAGGCGAACAAGAGAGTAACATATTGTCCACAACAGAATTTTTTTATAAAGATGTTGCTCTAATCTTTTTGTTTATTTTTCATACAGGAAGCGTTTTTTGCAGGCCAACCACTAAATTAAAAGAAGTCATTTTCTGTAGTTTCTACCCACTACATATATCTTCATTATCAATTTAACTAAACCTGGATATCATAATTTACTGTCCACACCAATCTAGTTTGATTTTACAAGATTCTATCGAAATTCTTTCCTCTCCTTTTTAAATTAAAAGGTCTTAACATGAATTGGAATGTATTTAGAAAGTATTAAAAAGTGTATTTCTTAACATCTTTATCACCAAATTTTTAAACGGTTTTCTTTTTTTCCTATTATCGTTGTTTAAATATAATAAAGCATTGTACTCCATAAATGCTCTACTTACTTTAATCTTACCTTACTTCACCGTCCTTTATTGTAATGTTATTCATTAAATAGTAAAATTTTATAACTTCTTAACAATATACTTCTAATCCTAACAATATACATTTTTCTTTTGTTTCTTCTTATTTTATATTTTTAATTAATTTTCCAGAGCTGCAAATTTCATGCAGTTATTGCTTTATTCTTAATAAGCCTACCTTCTCAGATCAGTCTCAAAACCAGAATGGCCTCTTTTGTACCCATCCTATCCGTAAAATAAACAGTCTTCATCTAATCAATCTCCTCATATATTCTGTTCATATGAAAATTATTTTCTATCCTACCTAAGTATTATTACTAAATACTTAGTATTTAGTATTTTCTGTCCTACCTAAGATAGTGTGATAGTTACTGCTTATCAGTTCCTGCTTTCTAAGGGATAGTAACAATTACATTCTTTTAAAGATATATAATATTTCTCTCATCTACTATAATGAAACTTTTCTTTCACTCCTTTTTTTTCTATAACAAAATTTACTGTTGCCAATCGTCACTTCCATGTATAGACTTCACTTTTGGTCTTCCAACCAACTGTAACAATCAACTTACCTTAAAAGAATTCTACCAGTTACCTTATATTTCATTTCTTACTGAGATTTCATACTTTCAGACATTTGATCATTTTCCATATCTCTTGTTTTCTCCTTAAAATATGACATACTCATTCTGTCCCCATGAACATCTAACTGAATATCATTTTACCTTCAAGAACTTTTAACAAAAGACTCCATTGCAATGTTAATAATATATGAAAAATATGTTTTATGGTGATATCCCTTGTATCCCACCCAGTTTCAGTTAGCCTTAAGATGGAGAATAGATCTTGTTTAGAGACTTCCTAATTTACAAAATAGATATATTATACTTACTGCCTTTTGGTTTAAAGGAAGTATTTCATTTTCCTTCAACAATCCATAACCAGGAAGTGTTTCATTATTTTTCTCCCAATAATATTCTTTCTAGGGATTATAGGATCCTGTATGAAGGTGAAAACTGGATTTGTCATAATAACAAGCAGTCTTAACAGGAGTAGGAATCTTTAGATAGAAATAGGAAACAATTTAAAAAAAACCTACTCATTTGCATCTTCATTGCATCTCTTATCCTTCTTTATATTTCACTCTCATTGTAATTTACAAATATAGTAAAAAAATAAAAACCAAGATTATAATTTATTTTACAGGCTGCCATTTGTGACTTGTGTCCTTATTTTCAAAATTGGAAGTGAGAAGAAAAACAATATGATTAATTTAGATATATTTTTCATCTCTTTTGCATACTGTTCATACACTCATTTTCAAGTTTACAAAACATTATTTTTTCAGTCTCTGATCTTAAATTAATATTTTTTTAAAAAACCATTTTGAAAGTATTAATAGTATTTGATAAATTACATCTGATTTGGAGACTGATTTGTGGATTCTTGGCTGCTGCATTGACTAATAACATTTATTTGCAATGGGCAGCTCTTTAGTGCTAGATAGTATAGTCCAGTATGCAAAAGTCTTTATTGCTAAAATTTAAAAAAAAAAATTTAGTCTAAGATTGTTATTAATTCACTGCGTAATACATAGAAGAATGTTGCATCCTTTCTGGGATGTTTCATAAATATTAAATGATGAAGCAGGATTAGGAAAAGGTATCTGGAGAGTAGGATCCTGGAAAACAAAAAGTATACACAGATAACTGGACTAATTTAATGCAGACATTGCTGAAATACCATTAGTAACTTATTTTTTGAATTGTTACCACATTTTACAATATTCATTTGTACTTACATGGTAAACAACCCTAGATCATTCCAAATGTGCAGAGAAAAAAACCATTATACATTTTAAGTTTGGATTTCTTAGTTACAGTTTGGTCATTTATTTAAGTTGTGAATGTTTTTGACAATAAAATACATACTATTACTATACATATAATTATACTTTTTTTATGTATATTTTTGTTTAATAACTTCTACCACATTATAAAATATAATAAATTATATATGACTAATTTTACAAGTAATTACAAAGCAAAAAATATCATAAATTGTTATTACACATATGTCATAATAATACTCAATATTTTATCATAATTACTGATACCACATAATATGTTTATTTACATAATTTTATAAGTGCATACTCCAATATAATATAAAGATAATAGGTTAGCAGTAGTTGTAGATGAATAAATAAAAACAGTAAAGGGTGCATTCAAAAATAAAAACACGCAGAACAATTTTTGTGAATAAATAAATAATTTGAAAACACAATTAAAATGAAAATAAATGAATTCTATGTCAGAATAATAAAATTGAAATATATTTATTTATTGTAATTATAACCTTAATATTTTTAAATGATAATTCGATTTTAAACATTTTTTTTTTTTTTTTAAATAAATAATATTGACACTTATACATAACATTGCCACTTAGTTATAATTTAATTTTTAAGTTTGTCCAAAATCTAATTACGTATAACAGGAAAATAGTATTGTGTTCATTTTGATGCTGTAAAAAAATTAAATAGTGAAATAAGAACAGCCTCCAAAAAAATTATTAAACGTTTATCTGCTTTTCTGATGAGAGAATAATTCTTAAGGTCTTTTCATGAAAAGTAAAAATTGCATGTTATGATGAATAACGTAAAAAGTAAATTAAAATAGTAAAAAAATATAAACATAGATATAGAAATTTTACAAAATGCTGGGACTACATTAACTGTACTACTTTAACATAAAATTACATTAGAAAGTGGTTTAAATGTTTTTTGATAAAAAAAAATGAATTAATATGCTTCATTATACCAAAGAGATGTTCTCCTAATAAAATATACCACTGAGTAATAAACACAGTATCACAAAAAAGCAATGTACTTATTCAGCTCATTTAGATACAATACCATATTACAATAAGGTAAATTTTGGCATAAGATTAAATATGATCAGATTAATTCTATTATATCATTTTTATTCAGTTAATTTACCTTAAATTATTTTTAACATATAGAATCATTTGTATCAATAATTTATATATTTGATTATGCTATTACATTCTTGATTAGTCATTGCACCAGAATTTAAACACAGGTCATGTTGACCAATCAATTTGTACAGATGAACATATTTTAATTTGTGCAAGATGTTAAACAATAGTAATCTGAACTAATAATAAAATGATAAATAATGAAGAAAGTAAGTAAAATAATGAAGTAGTAATAAATATAAATAATAAAATAATAATGAATTAATCTGAAGTAATAATAAAGAATAGTAACAATTAAAATACCAGAACAACAATCATTGTACATTTCCATTTTATTTTCAGAAATAGAGCTTTTTTTTTAAATTTTAACTAATTACATTAAAAAAATTATCTTAAAATGACTTTCAATATATTGCACAACATAAGTGAAGTGCAAAATCTAACAGCAAGTATAAAAAACATTTCATGCAAAATTGAAATGTTTTATTAATAAAAATATGTTATGTTATAATAGTAAGCAGGTCTAGTAGGAGTAGAAATCAGTAGATAGAAATAGAAAACAATTTTAAAAATCCTACTCATCTGCATCTTCATTGCATCTCTTACCCTTCTTTATATTTCACTCTTATTGTAATTTACAAATATATTTTTAAAAAATAAATAAAAACCAAATGTTTTCAATTAACGTAAAATGACTTTTAATTTATTGCACAACATAAGTGAAGTGAAATGTATGGAAATGAATGTGGGTGGCTCATAGATCTTATTTGGCTTTTTTTTCCTAAGAATTCCAATTTAGCTCAATTTCATATTTTTCAGGTAAACTCTTCATTTGGGTTATTTCTTCTGTGCGATTATTAGCTCTTGTGAGTGAACATCATTGTTGTGCTGAATTTTATTTAACATAACTTCACATGCTTTTTCATCTACCAAGAAGACTGTTCTACACAACGAGAGTTATACTGCCATCTTTTAGAGGGAGGCATATCTTTAAACTAGTGTATATATTTTATCTCTTAGGTCAACTAATCACTTTCTATCTAAATTAACTTTTATGCTGGGTTTTCGCTGTGTTTTAATTGATTTAACTTCTTTTATATATGAATAGTACATGAATATTCTTTTCAGCATGCTAGTTATAACATTTCAGAATAATTACAAGAAATTAATAGTGAATAATTAATACAGCATGAATTGTTTTTCTTGTTTATACTGATAAATCACTAAACTCTCATTTGCAAACCAAGCCATTTACTGTTTCACTTCCCTTGACTCATCTTGCCAGGCAATTCACTATTTAATAATTTTCACTAAAATATTCCTGATTAGGTTTGTGATACTTGATATGTTTATTTCTTGTTTCTAAGAGCAATAAATACTTTATTCTACAGAACTGGGTAGAGTACATATGGAAAAAAATGTGGCTCTCTAAATAACAATTGAATTACAATCAGTAGAAATCTTTTCCATGATTGACTACTTCTAAATGACAAACTGCATATGATTAATGTTTCAAAGAATGAATGGATTTTTCTTAAATAGTTTGGAAAAACTGCAAGTAATGCAAAATGTCACTCTTCCTGTGATGCTCAACGGTAAATTAAATGTAAATTTGATAAGATTTCAAAATTCTCTTCTCTTTTATAGTATTAATTCTGAAGCTTGTATAAATTTGTTTTCAGGTTAAAAAAGAATGCAGTGGGTTGTATTTCCTAGAGTCCTTTATCCTAGTTTTTACTCTGTGTAATATTTTTATTAGAAAATATAATGTTTTAGTTTTGTGTGGTGGGTGTAACTGGATTTTTCCTTAGCCATAAAACATTAGTTTGGTTTCATATTAATAAGTTAGAAGATGTAGATATTACAATAATCAAGACAGATTACAACCTTAAAATATTTTCTTATAACAGGAAAAAATTATGAAGTAATAAATGCATGAAGCAATTCTCAAAAATGAAATGAAATTATTTAACTAAATATTAAGAATCCCACAAACTAAATACATATATTAAAAAAATCAATAAAGTAACAAATTATATCACATATTATATTACTTTAGAATTTTCAGTCAACTTTTTCTTAGGTAATCTGGTGCAATGTGAAAACCTAATTTTGTTAATTCAAATAAAAATAATTTAGATTTCCTTAATTCAAAGTTTTCTCTTTGTTGCTAGAATTTTCTAAAAAGCAATTAAAAAATTAATGCAAATTCTAATTTTCTTCTTGTTAATTTTATGAAAAAATTTTAAAAATTTTAAGAAATACAGTACCGTGTGCACAGATGATTTAATCATTGTTATGTTTAACATGTCTTTTTCTAATAACTAACTTATCCTTATAATGTTTCCAGAAAACTAGGTTTTTTTATATGTAAATATTTTTTTTTATATAACTAAAACCTTTACAAAAAGCAAATAAAGAAATTCCAAAAAGCACATATTCAGAAGTGAAAGCTGGTTAAGTTTATTCGTATGTTTCTTAATGACTAAGTCATCAACAGCAGTTAAAAAATAATAGCTTACTAATTTAAGTTTTTATACTAATTATCCAGTATTATACAAATAAAAAATGTTCATTTATTTAATAACTAATAAATAGTTTAATACAAACCTGTAACATACTGTTTTAAGTGAATTAATAATTGACTTATTAACCCTCAATACTAGTTCTAATTTTGTGCATTAGACAAAAATATAAAATTCTTTAAATATTTAAATTTTATAAATATTTACAGGGATAATACAAACTAATTTTTGAAATATGAGAAAGACCTTATAATAATAATTTACCTTATGGGTTCAAAATGGATTTTCCCCTTAAAAAATGTATAAATAAACTTCATCTTAACTAGAATATTATTCTGTTTGAGTTCTTAAACAAAAAATATTGTAGGAAAACACAAAAAAAGGAAAAATGTAAGAAGGGTGAAAGAAATGCAGAGAAAATGAAAAAATTAAACACATCAGGTTTATAGTCCATTTAGATTTTTTACTCCTAGCTGTACCATTTTATCTATCTTTATTTGGTTATTAAATGTGATATTTTTGATTTTCATTTGCATTATTTTTTTTTCTGTAATTATTTTATTGAAATTTAAAATCGTATAACATAAGCATAACATTTCTAATTGTAAATGTAACTGGCTAGAACATATGAATGGAGAAGGATTGGTTATAACAGTGTTGTAGTACATGGTTTTTATAAAAAATATTATAACTCCCCATATATATTGAAGTCCACAAAATACATTTATAACTAATTAAAGAGATAAACATTGTTAAATTTTTAATGTTTAATAATGGTATTTTGTTAATAATATTCCATTTTTATATTTAATAATAATATTTTGTTAATATTATTCCATTTGTATGTTAATAGTATTTAAATAATTCAGTCTTTGTCCTGTGCTATCAGATTTCGAACTTGCTAGAAGCTTATAGAGAGTACTGGATTGTACTAGAAACGGTAAAGTTGTATCTTTGTTTGAATTCCTATTTTTACAAAAGAATGAATTTTTATTTGGCAATTTACATTGATAAAGTTTAGTTTTGTAACTAATGTAACTATAATTGTATCTATAAATAATGAAGATATTTGTAATAGAAGCAACTAGACTTTTCTAGTGTTTTCTAGACGTACAGCTAAGAGTTTATATAAGTGGGTCGAGCGAACTGTGGATTGGTTCATTTATGTGACATAGTTCCGAAAGTTACGCTGCCGTTGTAGTTTGCGCGAAGTTAAAATTGTTTCATATAGATTTTTTTAAGCATTGTACGTGTTTGTTTTGTCGTGTTAAATAAATTATTGTGAGACGGCTTGATATCGTGTTGATTATTTACGAATCATGTTCTCACTATAATTGGCGACTGTGATATTATTATTAAAAATTGTGGGGAAGTCGATATTGTGTTATATACGAATCATTCGCTCACATCAACAGTAATAGAAAGATCAGTAGAAGGTGTAAAAAGATATGCTAGAAAAAAGTAAAAATTAAATAAAAACTGATACAGGTGGGAGCTGTAAGGTTCTTAAAGATTCAATTGGAAATAAAGGAAAATTGATATGTTCATTAAAAAAGGACCTGTTTCAGGTCAGATAATGATGATGATGAGATAATGATGATGACGACGACGACTACAATAATAATATTAGTAGTGATAGTATGCACACAATTACAATGTTTTTTATGTCTTCTGTTAAAACATTTTGCATCTGTTAAACTGTGCACCTAGCTATTGGTGTATTTTGAGCATTTATTCTGAAGATTAGTACAGGTAGCTTAGATTTTTAATATTGATCTTACAGATACTGTAGACACTGGCAGTGCTACCTTTTCGTGACCCACTCTGTATATCATATCTTGGTGCTCCTTCAAAAGTCAGAACAAGTTTTCCTCATACAAATATGAGTTGTCACCTATCATGACATTGTTTGGCACCCATAAGTATGAATCATTCTCGCGGTTATTTAGAGAGTTAAAAGTGTTAACTTAATATTGTTTTTATATCTATGGATTTGCAAATCTTGCTATAAAGAATAATCACATGTTCTTAAAAATAGCAACATTCAGTTCTGTTAAACCCTGCAACAGAATTGTTTCCATGTAACTCAACACATTTAACTTATTTTAACTTTGGCTTAAAATAAGAAAAAATATTATTATGCAAATATGCTTCCAATAACATTATCAACAGTATTTAATAAACTACTGAACCAAATTAAAATTTTACTTTCATTTTTATTTAAAATACAATTAAAATGAATTTTCTTTTTCAGAAATAAATTTTTTTGGACTTATATTTATTATTTATTATTTTCATGTATGCCTTACATTATTTACATTTTAAATGATTAATACTAACTTTAACATCTATTTTTATTTTTTAATTATATTTTGTGATATTGCTCCAATCAATGTTTTATGACAGTTTCCCTTGATCCATACAGACAAATGCTTGAGCAGTTCCTTTTATATCAGTGGAGAAGCACATCTTCCCATTCATGATGTGATCTGTATAATGACTTTTTGGAATAAAAGATCTATTTACTTATACTGACAAAATTTTTTTTAAATCTTCAATTTACACTTAAGTAAACTACACTTAAAGAAAATATATACTTGACGTAATAAGTGTGCTCTACCATCAGAATTGTAATAAACATACATTTTAATTTTTGCATTTGTGATAACTCTTCCATCTTAACATTAATTATACTTAAAGATAAGTTGTTATTGTTTTTATCAAATAAAGTGTAAGAAATAATTTCATTTCAGTGATCATACCCTTAGCTTGAAAGTTTTTTTAATCTTATCATCGAATAATTAGCCAGGTTATTACCATTTGAAAACTACACCCAATAAAATTTTATACTGCAAGTGAATTATAAAACCAGTTTTGTAATTTTTTTTAAAATAGCTGGTAAAGAATATAAACTATACAACAAACTGGATATAACAAGCCAAAAGAAATTTTGAAAATCGTGGCATATAGGCAACAACCATAAAAAGTAACAAATTGAGAAAAAATTTAAAAAAACAGGTGTAATCCAAACAGAAAATTTTAAAATGAGTTCTAAACAATTGTGTATGCATGTGAGTTATGTGTGTCTTTATGTAAAAATTTTCTCTTCAATTTCTTTATTGTTTTTGTATGATAGTTCAAGAGTTTGTAGCTTAGATCATGGCTACATTCTCTGTTTAAAATAACAATTTTGTAAATTTAGTGCCAAACCTTTCTTATACAGGGTAATAAAGTTATAAGGCAGCTGAGAAATACTATATTATTAAAAAATCTGTTATATTGTATTAAATCTGTTTAAGAGACAATAATAACACCTTGTGCTGGCAGGAATCTCATCAAAATGCTCTGAATGTTTACTCTTTATATTTCAAACGAAACTTCAAACTTAACTGCTGGGAAATAAAATCACAGATTTACCAGCAAAGACACCAGAGAAATTTCTCTGGTCAAACTCCATATTGATGAAATAATGGAAGTTGAATCCTTTTGTATTTTTGTTGAAAACATTTGATCTGTTTTTCAAAATCCATTTTTTCTTCTGAGAAGGTGGGTAATTAACAAACAAAAGTAGATAATTTATCTTCCTGCATAATTTTAGATTTATTGACTGAATTAGATATTAATGGGTAAGAAAACCTTTTAATGTTATGGATCAGTGATTTGTAATGTTTTGAAGTTTTATAAATTATCAACAAACTATATTTAAACATTTTGCTGGATTCCTCATCATAGATCTACATTTTACAATGCCTTTAGTTAATCATTCATTTATCCTTTAATGTTAATTAATTATTTTTTTTATTAAAGGGCAAGCCAGAAAATTGTTAAATCTTTAAATAATGTTCATTTTATCATTATTTCTTCTAGTTTGTTTCTTAATTTTGTTGTATGTTTTCCTCAACAAAATGATGTTTTTCTTAAGTTGACAATTTTTATCTGAATAATCTTATGAAAAACAAAAGGAAAGAAAATCATCCTTCAGTAATAAAGTTTTAAATATCATTTATTAAGAAGCTTTAAAAACTGAATCTGTTATAAAATTTGCATCTGTTCAATAAATATGTGCACAAAGTAATTTATAATAGTACCTTCTGGCGGCCTCCGTGGCTGATTGGTAGCATCTCAGCCTTTCATCCGGAGGTCCCAGGTTCGAATCCCAGGTCAGACATGGCATTTTTCACCCACGCTACAATTCATTCATCTCATCCTCTGATGATATAATAAACTACCTTAACTACCTGAATTAACTGAACTACCTTAACGGTAGTTCCGGAGGTTAAACAAAAAATAAAAAAATAGTACCTTCTGAACTGTGAATTATTTTTGTAGATATTTTATATTTATTACCTCCATTTATTTAACATTATTTCATGTGTTTTTATTTAAAAAACAATAATCGTTTTAATAACTTCAATATTTTAAATTATAATTTGTTTTTATATTTATAATTTATCTTATAATGATGTGTTCTATACACTGCATCACTATGTATCAGTCAGAATAATAGATTTTTTTATAAATTCAGTCTGAGTAAATACTTGTAGTTCTAAATATTTAGATCTTGCAGCCAACTAATTTACTCATTGTAAATCTAGCTGGGTGTCTATATCAACAGTATCTTTACAAATTTACCAAAAGATAATTTTCAATTCTTTTGTTTAAATTACAGTTTTCAGATCACAATTGTTAAATTGCAGTAGCATAATTTATTAAAGAAATATGCAACCTTATAGTGATAACTTTTATTCTTTTAAAAGGATAATGTATAAAAAATTCAGTTAGAAATTTCAGAACCTTATTGTCAGATATAATTTGAAAAAGTAATAAAAAATTAGCTCTAATGTAAAATTATACAATTTTCTTAAGGCCTTTTTTCTATCATTCCTTTTTAAAAAAAAAAAAATCAGTTTAAAATGAAATAAGCAATTAGATGCATTATTAAAGTAAAGAAATACCCTAAGAAATTTTCATGAAATTTCTAAATATAGCTTGTGTGATAACTTCAGAATTATTTGAAAATTTACAAATTCATGCTTTACATTATTTGTAAGGTAACAGATTACTTCAGGCACATTTAATATCTAATTCAAACAATAAATTCACCAACCGCAAACAAGTAGCTGAAATTCATCAATTTCCATCTTTAGATAAGAATGCAAATGTAAAATCCTCACTTCAAGATATAGAACTTCAGAGAAATTTTCTCAGTCCCTTGATTTTCTTACTCTATCCAATACCCAATAGTGATAACAATAGTATTTCTTTGCCCATAAAGTGATATTTCTGGGTGTTTTATTAGATGATAAGCTCTCTAGGAAGATTACATTGATTTCATTTGTACAAAATAAACCATGATGCTTTGCTTTGTAGCACTTAAATAAAACACTACGTACATTTTCATTTTTAAATATTTATTGTGCCAAAATATGTTGATGTCAAAAGTGCTAAAGTTGATGTCACCTCTTGGGGCTCCCTCAAAAGTCAAAACGAATTTTTTAAAAACAAAATTGGGTGTTCCACAATCTCATCAGTCTATCATCCATAAGTATGAATCATGTAGACCAACTTAGAAAGTTAAGTATGTTAACTTATCCTTGTGTATATACTCGTATACATGATTATGAAATCTCTTCTAAACAGAATTATCACGTTTTTTAAAAAATAATGATATCCAATTTGTCAAATTTGACGGGTTGGATATCATTATGTTTCCATTGCTCCGTTGTCAGTTGATAACAAAACTATTTATTTATCATATGGCACATGCACATGATTTCACAATGTATATTAAGATAGACAAAAAAAATTAGATAGAGAATTATTAAAGCTATACAAATTATAAAAAAGACTAATAAAGGACTATTATTGTCCAGTTTAGGTTTGTCTAAACCTAACCTGTTTATTGTTTATAATGAATACTAAAATTATAAATACACATTGAGTTAAAACATATTCAGCTGCAGCGTCCTGTTGCCACCAGAAAGTAATCGAAGTTTCCTCCATATGCGCCGTTTGGACATTCCGTGATTATGAGGTGGACGGTTTGCTTATCAGCTCAACAATCGCAACTTGGAGACGGTTCCTTACCCCATTTGTGAAGTGAGTCCGCACATCTTCCATGTTTAGTACGGATTCTATTGATTGACGTCCACACTCTACAAGGCTGTTTGAAGACGAGAGGTTTCCCCCTTATAGAGGTAAGTTTCCGGCATCGGGAAAGACAAATCTTCGTCCATTTTCGTACCCAGGAACCTGTGAAATTGAACACCAACGCAGTCAGCTCCTCAATTTTCATAGGTGCCTCCTAGTCTATCTCAGACTAGGAGACCCATATATCTTTCCATTCAAATCGGCTATATCTTGGTGTATGGGGAGTTGAGGACTGCCCTGTATACATGTGTACTCTCGAAGAAGAGCTGCCTTACAACAGAGATCAGGAATGGATATGTGACTCAATAAAGGCAGCCTTCCGGTGAGGTCGATCTTAATGTTCCACTGATAATCCGCATGGTGTTATTTAGTTGTACATCAACATTTTGTGTATGTGCGCTGTTAAGCTAGACCGAAGCACAGTATTCTGCGGTTGAAGAGACTAGCCCAAGCGCTGAAGTGCGCAAGGTTTCGTTGGAAGAACCCCAAGTTTTCCCACATATTTTATGGATGATATTATTTCTAGATCGCAGCTTCGCAGCAGTGTTTGCCACACGTCTCTTACAAGATAATTTTCGGTCCAGAGTAACACCGAGATACGTGTAATGGTGCAGAAGGCTACTCTCAGAATGAACCCGGAGTTGTCTGCTTGTCGCCCTGTTGCAAAGATGGAAACAAGCAATCTCCGTTTTAGTAACAGACTCCAGTTTCAGCCTCCACTAACGAAAGTACGAGGTGTGATCTTTAGTGGCAAAAACTCATGAATCAAAAGCGACTTGTGGAACGGCACGTTGTAATGATGAAGAAGAAAGCCGTTGGCCCATTTTTTAGGTCTCTTTCATCGCACATCGTTTCACAAACGTTCCAGTACCCCCTTGTAAAATTCGGAGTTTACAGCTGTTTCCCTTGGAATGAACTCTGATCGCACTATGCCCTCACAATCGAGAAAGAAACACTGTTTTTGAGGTTGAAGGACGTCCCGACCGTTCCTCGTCCTTAACCGACTCATTTCCACTTTTAAATCGGTCATACCACTTGTAAAAAATTTTCAAAGTTACCAAATTACGATCATACACTGATTTTAACATTTCGTAAGCTTCTTTGGCACTTTTTTTCAACTTGAAACAAAACTTAATGTTAATGTGTTGTTCAAGATCTATGTTTCACAACAGACAATGCAAACACGACCTCACTTTAGCGGCTATAGAAGCAGACTGACAAGCCGCAACGTGTTCAAACTTGTTACTGCCTGTCTCAACACATGAGGGTATGAGACATACTAGTTGAAATAGATACAGCGTAAATAATTGCTGCTATAAAAATTCATTCACCTATTTTTTTATCACACCTCGTATATGTCTCTATACTTCCAACATTCTTGGCACTAGATCCTGGAAGTTCTGATTCGCAGGTGACTGGGTAATAGCCGCAGGACAGAGAACTTTTGAAGAAACAGAAACCATCTTGACGTCTGATCTGTCGAGCTTGGGAGCATACGTGTGTAATGAGGGAGGTATAAGACATATATAATAGAATGGATTCCTGAGACAGCCCGTCGTTCTGTATTTTTGAGGAGCTCTTGTGGCTATCACATATAACTTGAAGTCCTACCAAAGCACGTTGTCAACGAATCGCAAGATATTTTTACATGGAATTACTTGTTAATAAGTTTATATAGAAGACCATGTCTCCAGACGGTTTCGTAAGTTGCAGAGAAATCTGTTACGCAGCTGATGTTTAGACAGCTGATTTTTTTTAGAAACCTGCTTCTAGTTGCACAGACTAGATAATGTCACTGACATTATCTGTGCAACTTCTTTTATCCTGGCATTCTACCTCTTTTAACAAGTTGTTCTTTATTCTCAGTGTGGTTTTCCTGTATGATTTGACTATTTTATGCAGTACCTGGCATTTGGCCTAGCTAATTCCTTCAAAATTAAGTTGGCAGATATTTAAGTATACTCTAAAATTCCTTGTCAGTAAGTCCTGAGAAAGACAATTTGAATTAACTCTCGTGCTAGGCATCATGTGTTTTAGCCAGGAGATCAAAAGGTTGTCCGGCTGTCAAGGTTGTTAAGAGAACAACCTTAGCATCTCTCAATCTTTTGATCTAGCTGGCAGCTTTTTGAACGCTGCCTATGCTTGACAACGGAATTGTATTCAGCAATTAAAAATGTGGTTAAAGCAAGAAACCACTTCGGATTACGAAAAAGGGTATTGTTTCTGTTGTCATTTTTAATAAGTTACTGAACCATTTGAAAATTCTTCACACCAATTTGTTTAAAATACTCTGTCGATGAATTTTTACATAATAGTAAAAAAAAAAAAAAACCCCGAATGTTTTTCAGCAGTCCCTTCAACGTGCACAAAAACTTGTGATCAAAATAATTTTCAATACCCTCTTCTGAATTGCCAGTTATTTTGCAGTTAATTTTTTACGTTTAATGTAATATTTCTTGTGTGATTGTATTTACATAATTAATAGAGACTTTAAACATATCTATTTTTATCTGGTAATTTGATTTATATTTATAATTTATCTTACAGACATGATCTCAATAATCTATTAGACGAAGATGTACCAATGGTAATAGAGATTTAATTATTTTTTTAGTGCTTGTATATATTACTTGTATCTATTGATGAACGGTGCGCTAGTCTCTTGATTGTTCATTGTGTAATTTATACAAGTGATTCAAGCGTAAAGAGAAATAATTTGGGAACTGATTCTAGATCTTGGTTACCAGATTTCTTTGGTGGTTGGATTTCAATTAACCATCATCTCAGAATGGTCAACCTGAGACTGTACAAGAGTATGCACTTCATTTACATTCATACATATAATCCTCATTCATCCTCTGAAGTAATACCTTACGGTAATTCCGGAAGCTAAACAGAAAAAGAAAGAAGATTCTAATGCTAGAGATAAGGAAAAAAGTTCACTCTAAAGTATGTCTAAAAACAATTTATCGAATTACGGCCAGCGAAACGTTTAACCCGGATTTCAGTTCCCCCGTGAAATGAGGACGCATTACATAAGGGGTAAACTGTATGTTTCTTATGTTTTTTTTTATTTCGAAAATCGGAATAAAACAGCTTCCAGAACTGTATCTACCGCCAGAACTGTATCTACCGTATTTTGTATGATACCAAACGTAAAACAGAATACTTCAAGACAAAAAAAAGTTTTTTTTTTTTTTTTAAGATTTGAAGAACAATAACTTTGTTGAATGCCTAATAAATGCGTAAATGTTATTATCAGAACTTGTACAGAATTTAATTCCAGACAACTGGGGTAATAAAGTCTTTGAAAAACAAAAAAATAATATCAAGTATTTTTTATTAATAAAAACAACTAAACTTAATAGAAAAATGTTATTTTAAATTACAGTACATTTGTTAAGACTCATATTTTATTTTCTCCTTTACTATTAAAAAGAAGAACTTAAAATTTGATTATAAGGAGGAACTTCAAATTTTGTTAAAAGAGAACTTTTAAATTTTAAAATAAAAATGTTCACTTTTTTCTTCCTCTTTATAATTTCTCCCTTTTTTTATTCTTTACAAATCTCTCTTTGTTTGTTACTCTTATTAATTGAATTGATCTAATGCTCTATTTATAGTCAGTCTTCTTCTAGCCTTCAAAGACTCGATATGTTTTTTGTTACGAATGTATAAATAATTGATATAATAATTATATATACATATATGTAAAAATGAATGTTTTGTCTGTTTGTATGCCTTCCTAAACCGTTCATCCGATAGCGATGAAACTTTGGGGAATGATTGGACACATGCGAGGGAAAGTTTCTGAGTTAGTTTGAAACCGCTAGGTGGCGTTGGAGTCGAGATATTTAGAAAAATTCTATTTATGAACTGATTTGGCTTATATTCAGAGTACATATATATATATATATATATATATATATATTTTTAACCTCCCGAACTATCGTTAGTATACCTTCAGAGGATGAGATGAATGATTTGTAGCGTGTGTGAAAATGCCATGCCTGACTGGGATTCGAACAAGGAATCTCCGAATGAAAGGCCGAGACGCTACCACTCGCACACGGAAGTCGGCCCGAGTATATATTAGTTAAACGAAAAGAAACATTTTTGCAAAAACTATACCCGTTAGGCGGCGCTGGTGTCGATATATATAAGAAACAAACAAATATAAAAAAGACTTTCTTCTATATATATGAAAGGCATTGTTTGTATGTGTCCGCTATAGACTAAAAAACTACCGGACCGGACTTACGCGCGGGGTATTTTGCAAAATGGTTCACGTTGTTTGGAGAAGATTTAAAACTACTGAAATCGAGTCGATCTGATCGGTAGAAAGAAAATTATGTATGGCATGTGGCATCGTCTTGTTGAAATCACATA
Source organism: Zanna intricata (assembly GCA_010016005.3). Lineage (NCBI taxonomy): Eukaryota > Metazoa > Arthropoda > Insecta > Hemiptera > Fulgoridae > Zanna > Zanna intricata. Next base: position 10,888 of record JAAAKQ030079888.1, on the reverse strand, counting down.
TTGGCCACATTAATAACATCCAAATTCGGCAGAAAGAACTGAGTTATGTCCAGATATCGAGCACCAATAACAGTTACTGCTTGACCAGCCCCATTTTCAAAAAAGTATGGTCCAATGACACCTCCAGCCCAAAATCCGCACCAAACAGTGACACTTTGTGGGTGTATCTGTTGTTCGACAATCAAATGTGGGTTCTCCGAACCCCAAACACTGCAATTTTGGCGATTAACAAAGCCATCAAGGTGAAAATGTGCTTCATCGCTTATAATGATTTTGCTCAAAACCAGCATCCACTTGTTGATGTTCAATAATCCATTCCACGAACTCTCTTCGCTGTCCATGGTCATTAGACATCAGTTGTTGTGTTAACTGAATTTTGTAAGCATGGATATACAGATATTTTGTGAGTATACGCTGTAGAGAGCTTCTTGAAATTTGCAATTTTTGTCCACGACGCCGAATTGATGTTCTTGGGTTTTCACAACACTCACGCACTGCTTCGATAATAACATTTGATCGGCTTGTTATTGGACGACCGACCGGTGTGTTTAGCGTCTCCAACTGATCCAGTCTTCCTGAATTTTTCAATCAATCTTTTCACAGTTGACGAGGTTACAACACTATTTTGACATATTTTGTACGATTTTTTGAACTGCGGCTGCCAAATTTCATTATTTTTGAAATATTGTTCAATAATGAAAACACGTTGTTTTATTGTATAACGCTCCATTTTTACTAAGCCTAAACTCTCAGCTGTCAAACTGTCCTTTTTTCAGGGTTGGCAACAATTTATTGCAAAAATTGTGGCAAATTCAAATCTTGCGTTTATTTTGGGACACCCTATACATCTATATACTCAAATCTAGCAATAGCGAAGTATTGCTGAGTCTGCTAGTATATAAATATACATGAATTGGAAGTTCTAAATATAATAAAAATAATTGATATTATAAATGAAACACACTTCAATTTATTTCATTGAACCAGTGAATAATAAATATTTAGAATAATTAAACCTAACCGAGGTATTTAACCAAGGCGGCACATTATTCGACAATATTAATCCTCGTAAAAAGAAGCTAAATTGAAACAACCACCATTCCAAATAAAATTTAACTTCCAAATTTAGACTTCAAATGAATGAAAATTTTCAAACTTTTATGTTAAATGAAATTTTTGTTGAACTAATTATTTTTATTCTTCAAAATACATTAAAATTTTCATAAACAAAAATTTTTTTTCCATTTTTATGGTATTTCGTAGCAATTTTCCCTTTAATTTATAAAATACTAAATGATACTCAAAAAGAAAAAAGCTGAAATCACAATAGGATTGTAGGATTTTCCCGTCACGCGGCTTTCTTCTGATGCACTGCTTACACACAATATAATATAAATATTTATAATTTTATTTAAATATAATATTTTTTGTTTATTTAATTCAATGATTCTAACTAAAGCACGCGTGCATACCATATTTCATCGCGCGAGTGTGCCGGTATTAGCGGCTATTTACTGGCCGCTGATATCATCTCTCTCCCTCTCTCTCTCTCTCTCTCTCTCTATATATATATATATATATATATAGTAAGTTTCAAATCCTAGTAAAGATAGATACTTTTATACGGATTTTAATACTACATCGTAAATATCGGTGTTCTTTGGTAGTTGGGTTTCAATTAACCACATATCTCAGGAATGATCGACATGAGACTGTACAAGACTACACTTCATTTACATTCATACATTTCATCCTCATTCATCCTCTGAAGTAATAGGTTACGGTGATTCTGAAGGCTAAAGAGAAAAAGAAAAACACGACTACAGCAGCTGTACGTCAGTGCTACACTAGCACTCCTTGTGGTGAGAGAGTGTACTAATGACGCACTATACCCACTTAGCCTCTACACTATATTAGTGCACTTTTTGGGATTGAGATGTGACTTTGCAAATTAGGTTTTTTGAAGATATTTTTTTTTTTTAATTGTTAACAAATGTGTCTAAGGAAAATAAGACTTTAATTAGACAAAATCTCGAGTTACTGAGGGTGATCTTTATTAAGACTCATCTTAATTTTCAGCAAATTACTACATTAATAGGGCTCGCAGCAATTTCATCTACATTATTTACGTAATATATTTTTTAATTTATTATTACATTTAATTTAAATTGTCTCATCATTTATGTAATAACATTTGACGCATTTCATATTTAATTTATTTTGTTAATAATTCATATTGTTAATTTAAATTATTAGTTATTGTGGATAGGGAACTATTAATTAGACTAAAAGGGTTAGTAAAAGCCGCTGTAACTAGGATTAGCACATTTACTCACAATTATGATCCTTCACAAGGTTTCCACCTTACAAATTAAAACAAGGAATCTTCTTGAATTGCAAAGCAAACATGACCAATTCAGTGAGAAATTGAAATGCAACATTTTGATGGTGTTTTACTTTCAGATCGTATACAACTTAAAGAAGACTTGTGTATTAGTCCAAACTGCAACATTTAATAAATAATGTCAAAAATCATCTTATCAAGAATTTAGTTCAAATACAACTTTTAAACAAACTCAACTACAACCCATTAATATATCTTTATTTAGATGTAATGTATTAGAATAGCAGCACTATTTAATATATATATTGATTTAGTGCATAATAGTGATGGTTTATCTAATATTAAAAAATTGTACTATTTACAGCTTTGCTATATTTAATAATTTGCCAATAACAAATGAAGATTATGTTAATTGTCTAAAATGATTAAAAGCACAATCTGATAAGAAGTATATAATTGCATTTCGTATTTTACGATCAGATTCTATAAAAAGAGATTCCAAAAGATACTTAATCCAAATTTATTAATGAAATTTCCTCAAATTTCAATTCACTTGAAGTAATGCAACTTCCTGTAAACACATATGAATTTATTTTCGTCTTTCGGAAAATATTAATGCATTCACTTAAAACACGCTAGTGAAAACAGATAACGAAACAAAAGGATAGCGCCATAACAATTCAACCAAAGCTTTTAACAAACGCCTTTACCTTGAATCTAAACAAGCAATTTAAAGGAAATAATGTCGGTTTTTATTTAAAATTTAAGTCTAAGCAATGTTTATTTTGTGATTCAAACCGTCATTTACAACAAAATAAAGAATTTTTAAATTTGTCAATAAATGAACGCAGAGATTTTTTGAGGCATAATAATTGTTTTATTTGTTTAAATAAAGGCCATTCTATTAATTTACGTATGATTTGTACTAAAAATCACGATAATCGTTCATATGGACAAAATTAATCATTCTAATGTAGATGACAATAAGCCTGAAAGTAATATCTATTGTTCATTTAATAGTCACTCAAACGAAAATATACATTTATCAACAGCCATATGTAACACCAATGATATACTGTATATGGCAGTCACCATTCATGTAGAATCTTATTCGATTCTGGTAGCCAGACAAATCTAATAATAATAATAATAATCTAAATCTAAAACATGTGAATTTATTTTCCAGTTTCTACATCAGAACTGAACTATAATACCTAAAGATTGTGGAAGGAAAAGATGTCAAATGAAGGATTTACTTCCCCATCTTTAAGGATTTTGTCCATTAAGGAATTTCTAAATTCCAGTCACAAATTTTAGAAAATATTAACTCACTTCAAAAACGCAAATACGAGTGTATATAGAAAACGAAAACAAAGTTATAAAAATACAACCAAACCCTATAATCCTAATAAACAAAATAAAGAACGTATTGTCAGTTATTATGAAAAATCTAATTTTAATCAATGTTCATTCTATAAATCATATCATTACTTATATCAATGTAAGGAATTTTTAAACTTGTCCGTCGATGATCGTCAAGTTTTTTTTTGGAAAATAATAATTGTTGTTTTTACTATCTGAGTAACGGTCATTCTATTAATCATTGCTAATCTAAGAATCTTTGTAAAATTTTCACGATGGAATACAATAACACTTATTCATATGGACAAATTTAATGATTCTAAGTTAGGAAATAATAAATCCGAAATAAATACATATTATTCATTTAAAAATCATTCAAATGAAAATATAATTTTGTCAACAGCTGTATGTGATACAATTGATAAACATGGCATTACATATTTATGTAGATTACTATTAGATTTGCAGTAGATTTTTGAATATGAAGATTTTTGAAAGCGCTAGAAACTGTGTGCAACGGAGCCGAATGAATCGTCAGGAGCTATGTGCATCAGAGCCGTGTGAATCGTCAGGTGCTGTGTGAGCGTCCGGAGCTGAGTGCAGCCGACAGGAACTGTGTGAACTGATTGAAAGACCTTAAAATTTGAAAGTCCTTGTTAAATAAATTTTTTATAACATGTAATGAAACTGAGTCTGAAAAACGAATGACCGTGATCTTTTTTTGTTGACGCTAGGTGGAGCGCAAACGGGGAGTGCCTATCCCTTTTCCCAGTTATGGAGCCGGTGGGCTGTTGTGAACTTAGCTCTGCTGAAGTCTTGCTGCTCCTAGTGAAAGTCAGTTACTTCAGCCCTTGACAGGAATTATCCCATGGGTAAAATTATCGGGGAGTCAGGCAATATCTGACTCCCCTGCCTGGGTTAAACCTGTGGGAAGCGGCTGACTGGGGGACCCCATGCAGGATCTATGATCCGGGGCAAGCCCAACCGTCTCTCCGCCCGCACCTTGTGAAATTGATTGGCGGTACTGTAGGTTAGGGAAAATTATACATCCACGTCTTCCGTGGCAGAAAGTCAACGTAAAAGCCCTCGTCCAGGAGAACCTTTGTGTTCGGAAGCGAAGAGAAGGAAGAGCGTCGAGTTCAGTGAACCAGAGAAAAACATCCAAACTAAGTTTCCATCTAAGAGCTTTGGACCAACTCCAAAGTATCTGGTGATAAAGAAGAAAGAAAGGATTTTTCTGAAGTTAGTCCTTTCATAATTGCTTGTAAATCACGGAAGCTGCAGAAGGACGCGTAAAAGAAACAAGGAAAACTGCTATGGACCTGTTTGTGGAGACCATCATTCACCTACAGTCATTACGACTATTGAAAGCTACGAAGACAGAACTCATCGATGTTGCAATTGTACCGCATGGGACACTACTTACCTACAAGGGAGTTGTGTAAAGAAACCTTTTAAACTGCACAGAAGAAGAGATCGCCGAGGAGCTTCAGGAACAAGTTCTTGTGTCTTGACCTTTCAACACCGACGTAACGGAGAAGTTGTACCCTATGCGTTTCATATTTTAACATTTAACAAACATAAGTGTCCTGCGAAAATTAAGGCTGGCTTAATTAAGACTTGATGTCCGTCCTTTTATCCCGACTCTATTACGGTATTTAGTATGTTATAAATTCGGACATACCGAGGCGTGTACACAAAGAAACAGATCTGTCCCTGTTCCATTTTCTGTGGTGATTCATTACATCCAGATGATCTCTACAAGGATCTGCCGATTTGTGTTAACTGCCATGAACATTATTCTGTTAGAACGCGAAATTGTCCGATCTATAAGGAGGAAGTAACAATAAAGAAGGTTAAAACTACTAAGCTAAAAAAAACTGTGCTCAGCAGATCACCGAAGCATAAGGCCTATGCTCAGATTGCGGCGGCTCCTGCAGCTTCTTTTAAACCAAAGGACATAATTTCTGAACTGGCACCAGAATTATCACATCATCGATCACAAATCGAAGAGTCGACCAATTAGAAAAATTAATTCAAAACCGAAGTTGAGTGGGACCACTCGGTGAGTAAACAGCTATTCTGTGTCGCTCCGCGAAATAGTGTTATTTGGACTGTTTTTTTCGGTGATTTGATTGGTTTTGTGATTTGGTTTTTGTACAGATAAGGATAACGGACTAATACACGAAATTTGGTGAGATTGGATTACGGACTTATTTTTTATTACGCTTTTTAGTTAAGCATCTATTTATAGGGTTTAAAGCCTCTTGGGGCAATTGGTAGTGAATTGGACTAGACATTGGTTTTTTGATAGATAATTATATTAATATTGACTAAGGTTTTTGGAAAAAAAAAGAGTTAAAGTGAGTTTTTTATAAGTTTTAAACTATTATAGGTTATGCGTATAGTATAAGAATAAGAGAAATATTTTCTAAGTGCCACAGCAGGCAACGACTGGACGGTGACATCAATTCAGTCGAAATAAACAACGACTTAGAAAATTTTCGTCTCTAGACTAACAGCTGTTATGTGAAAAATTTTCTAAGTCCTCTGGCTATTATATAAGGGGTCCACCTTTCTTTCCCTTTCTCCCGTCCCGTCACCCGGATCTCACTCCCCTCCCGGATCTTCATCAATCCGGGCCTTCCGGTTCATTTCTCACCCTTCCCTCCCAATTCTTTTTTCCTTTTTACTTCCGAGACCCGAAAATTTTGTTTTCTGACTTTATTTTCGGTCGAATATATTTTCTACCCCCCCCCCCCGGGACCCCCCAAATTGCCGAGTGGGGTGTCAAAATACTCGGTTTCGGGTAGAAACAAAAATTGCTTTTAGAATAAGAGATACGACTTTAACATGGAAGAAGAAATACCCAAATCTCAAAAAAGGATCACTCTTTGGTAGACGACAGTAGCAAAGGTGATTCATCAGGGGGCTCTGACATGGATCAGCTATTGGAAGAAATAAATAGACTTGTAACCTTAGGCGCAAGTAATAGAAACACAAAAACGGAAATCCGAGAATCGGCGTTGAGAGTGCAAAAACGCGCAAAAGAGCTGGAGACTACAGTGCTGGCGCTAGTGCCAGTGTTAGTGCTAGTGTTAAACTGAAATTAACTGCTGATAAGGAAAGTCAAACAGAGAAGTTAAGGGCGGAAAAAACAAGAACATTAGAAAAGATAGAAACTGTGCTTAAGGAAGGCGCACAGCATGAACTGAACGATATTGTGAACACAAAATGGCCCCTGGAGTCCTTTCAGAAGGTTAAAGTAGAAACGGCAGTACCAACTAGTGACATAGAGGATGCGATTATTTTTGTTACACCCCGCCGACCGGGAAATAGGAATGAATACACAAAGACCCTGAGCGACCGATCCTCAGGTATCTTCAGAAAGCTGATTGGGGATTCAAACATCCGTAGTGGCACAGTTTTCAAAGATGTAAGAAGCATAGAGATAGTATACCCGGATGACAATGAGGAACGAGGTACTACTTTGGCACTGGTGCTAGAAGAAAAAGATGAGGGCTGGATTGCATAAATGATATCGGCATTAAATAAAGCTCGGAAAATGACGAGCCAAAATCTTCGTTTTTGCAGTATAAATAATGGATTTGGTATGAAAGTCGTTTAAGTCCTAGAGTATTGGTTGAGACGCCTTGGTAACAAAGAGGAACAAGCCATGCTATACCTGGTTTCTCCAGGGGAGAAGAAGCCCCAACAGCCGACAGGTCCGTCCTTGACCTTAGTGACAGTGAGTAAGACGGGCTCTAGCTATGCCGACCTCTTTAAATTAGTAAAGGAGGATGTCGGCAAAGACCTGGCCGACGACATAGTGTCGGTCAAGAAGGGACGAGGGGAAGAAGTTCAGATCCAGGTCAAGAATATGTCCAACAAGAAAACGGATCTACTAAAGAGAATCGTTCAAAAAATCGTAAATGCTACGGTCACTGATAGCCTCTTGGGCAGAAGGACGTAGAATATCAAGTGAAGGGCATGGACATGGACGTGGAAGAGAGCGAGATTGTGGAGGCCTTCCGCAAACTGGTTGGCCCTGAGTCTCCAGTTAGATTGTCCGCACGGAGAGCTGCCTTCGGACAAACGAAGAGAGTGGCCGTCCAGATATCCGCCAGAGGCGCTGAAAAAATGGGAAATACAGAAAGAATAATTATAGGGCGGCATTCCTGTAGGATTGAGCTCAGGAAAGAAGAAAAAAGATGCTTCCGATGATGGAGACTGGGCCATTCTTCCGGCCATGCAACAGTCCCGACAGAACAAAGATGTGCTTCCGGTGCGGAAGCATAGAACATCAGATAGGAGACTGCAACCGTGACCCCAAATTTTTAGACTGTAATAAACCGGGACACATTACGGGCAGTTACAATTGCTCGTATAAAGAACAACTGATCGGAGGCCGTGACCCACATATCCAACTATGAAATGTTTACATTTAAATGTAGGCAGACGCAGGGTTGCTCAGGACCTGGTTCTGAACTGGGCGAAACAAGAGGACTACAATTTAGTCCTCCTCGCAAAGCCCAATAAAGGAGTGACAAGAGACAACACGAGATTTATGGCCAAAATCACCATAATCGCCGGTTACATATCTTCAAACTGCGAAGAGGCCAGATTTGAGAATTTTCTGGAAGACATAATAGCAGCAATAAGCGCGTCATCACTCCCCGTCCTGGTGGTAGGAGACTTTAATGCTGAAGCTTTGCAGTTGGGAGGAAGAAAAAATACAAACAGAGGTTTGAAGCTAGCAGCGTGTATGTACGCCAAAAATATAACTTTTGTGGGCATCCCTGGGACCCGACTTTTATAGGGCGAGGGGGTGGTTCAGTTATCGACATAATTTTGATTAAGGAGGCGGCCCTGTCGCAGATAAATATTAGCGAATAATAGAAGAGGATTTCCTTTCGGATCATGTGGGAATCAGTTTCGAAATAGGTAACAAGACAACTTCCCGACAGCAGGCAAAGGGGAATTGGCGACCATCACAAAATAAAGTAAATAGTTCACAGCGGATCAGCAGATAAGTAAACAGTAATGAAACATGTATACAAGAACAAGAGATGAATATGCATATGAAATTAAACAGTTAAAAAAAAGATGTTGGAAACAACTAATAGATGATTTGGACATTGATCCGTGGGGTAGGGCGTATCGGACCATCGTGAAGAGATTCGGTGCCCCCCCACCGATTCTAGCTAAATACACGGTGAAAGAGGTAGTGAAAAAATTATTCATTGCAACACCGCCCTCAGACCGCCATATAGAAAGAGATATGGGCCCTAGGATGACACTCAAAGAATTTATGGATATAGTGAAAAAAATTAATACAAAAAAAAGCCCGGGATAAGATGGTGTGCACGTAACTATTAAACTATTAAGAGGACTGGTTGAGGCTGACCCGTGATTGGTCATAGAAATAATGAACAAAGTTATTCGTAGTGCTTCCTTTCCTGTATGTTGGAAAATGGAAAAGTGCTGCTAATAGAAGAAAGAAAGAAGACACCAGAAATAGAAAATTTAGACCCATCTGTTTATTACCAGTGTTGGGCAAACTCTGCGAACGCATAATAGCGAGCAGATTGGTGGCAGAAATTGAACTGAAGGGAGACTTGGCCCTAACACAGTTCGGTTTTATCAAAAATAAGTCTATAGACTATAGACTTATAAGCCTATAGACGCGATAAGGTATGTGGTAGCATGGACGGAAGACTGCCGAACGGGCACGTGGAGGACCAGAGAGATTCCCTTGATGGTCCTCCTCGATGTCCGGAATGCGTTCGGCAGTGTGACATACGACGCGTTAGAAAAACGCGGGGTCAGTAACTACTTAAAAGCTATGGTAAACGATTTCCTGTTTGACAGGAAAATTGTAATCGACACGGAGGATGGGAGAAATGTAATTCCAGATAGGGGGAGGGGTACCTCAGGGCTCCCCACTGAGCCCCCTCCTTTGGAATGTGATGCTGGACGAAATATTACGAATGAGACTTCCGGATTCAGCCGAAATAGTGGTATATGCAGACGATAAGGCCATATTTGTAAGAGGCCAAACAGAATCAGTAATAGAAATCGTGGCCAATAATACCATCCGAAAGATAAGTGACAAGCTGAGAAGGAGAGGTCCACGAAGACCCAAGTGCTTGTAATGGCAGGACGCCGCAGATTGAGACCGGTCAAGGTTTGGGTTGACAGCGTGGCTGTGATCTCCCAGTCTAGAGCAAAATTTCTGGTTGTATGGCTGGAGAGATCGGGACTATACACCCACCATATAAAGTGCACCACACAGAAGGCCGAAGAGACTATGTCTACTTTAAGCACGATAATGGCCCCTCATGGAAGCCCAGAAGCCTCCAAGAGACGTCTGATGATGGCGGGAACCACGGCCATACTGTTATACGCGGTCCCTGCCTGGGAACCTGCCCTGCGAAACAAAAGAAACATTAAAAAGATGCAGTCAATACAACGAGACAACCCCCAGTGGAGTTGCAGTCCGTCCTTGCTTGCGGGGATGGGCTGTGACGATGAAGCACAGGGACTCCCCATTCCCCGGACTTCGGAGCGGTTAAGCAAACCTATACTTACATGGAGGAGCCGGCGGGTGGGAACAGTCTTCTGCTGAGTCGCCGTCCGTCCCGGTTTCGGGATGAGCAACGATGATAAACCACAAGGACTCCCTCCCCTCGTCGTGAACACGTGCACGCACACATTTACACGAGAAAAAAAATAACACACTAGAGACACACGTAAAAAAAAAATAAACAAAAATTAAAAATTTATCATACTGACATACACACGTGCACACATACTCGCTCTTTCAACAAAAAAAAAAGATAATAAAATAAAAAATTTAGAGAAACTTGAAAAAGAGGAGATAAAAAAGAATTTTGAGGAAGACATCGCAAGAGGTCTGAGTAAAAACGATAAGGTAAAAATTTAGAAGAAGAATGGGAGAATGTAAAAAAAGAAATTCTTAAATCAGCAGAAGCAAACTTAGGTGGAACAAAGAGAACTGGTAGAAAACCTTTGATATCGTAGGATATATTTCAGCTGATGGATGGATGAACGTAGAAAGTATAAGAATGCTAGTGATGAAGATGGTAAACAGAACTATCGACAGTTAAGAAATACCATAAACAGGAAGTGCAAATTAGCGAAAGAAGAGTGGATTAAAGA
>JAAAKQ030079877.1:0-12668 GCA_010016005.3 Zanna intricata | reverse complement strand
ATTTTAACAGTGACTTAAAAACCTATGATGTAGAAAATATAGATGTAAAACAAAACTCCATTATAGCTAAAAAATTCGTATAGCTAAAAAATTAGCTAAAAAATATAGCTAATAATATAGCTAAAAAATTCTTATGACTTCGACATGACTACCTTTTACACCTATTAAAATACATATACACATTGTTATTAATGAAAAGTACATAAAATTTTACTTCATTAATAACTTCTGATTTTTTTATTTTTATTTTATTATTGAATTATTTATTGTAAAAGATTTTTTACAATAAGAGATTAATAATTATTAATAAATCAATATATTTTCATTAAAAAAAGGAAATGAAGTCAGATTCGATTCGATGTGTACTTCACCTTGTAAGATGCAAATATTTCATTACTATAAATTTATTTGGCCATAACTCTGATACAAAAAAGTATCAAAATAAGTATCACTTATGATAATCGTTGAAAAGCTCTCAATGAGGGCTTATTACTGCAGTCAATAAAAAGTACAGTCGATGTTTCCATTGAAATCTAAAAACCAAAATTGTTCGCGATCACAATACTTCCTTTAGTGCGTACAAGGAAGTAAAAAAGAAAAGTTATTTTACGTATCTATATACTTTTCCTTTATAGCTGTAGCTGCTTTAATAGCATATATCGCTATTTCAGGGAAAGTAAAACTAAAACTAAAAATGCTTCTTTGGACCAAAACGAGAAAACTAAAAATTTTCTTCTGAGAATTTATCATACATTTGTACATGTTTGCGTGAATATTAGTTAATATTTTGTATATATTGTTATCACATGCCTTTAACTCAAGGAACGCCAGGTCGAAGAAATGTCAGAGGGATTACAGTATACTAACTGCATGCACAGGTGGGCACACAACTCTGCTCGCACGTATATCCTCCCACCATAGCATTGCTATCCCACCACTGCAGGTTCTGATAAATGAAGGCTTCTTGGCATGAAACTTCAGTTTGTCGCCAACTACCGCCTAGAGAAGACCTGGAAGAAGAAGAACAAGAAAATGGAAAAAGATCGAAGGAGTTCCCTGGCTGTTTCAACGTGGGACTACTCCGCCGGAGCAGCAGGGCTGGCCGGCCCGCCGAGGGAGCTGCTGGATGCAAACGCTACATTCTCACTCCAGCTCGCCGGGCTTCCATCGCCCTGGCCGGCGGACGCAGCTACGAGAGCCGGCCCAGCGTGGGATCTCTCGAAGAGAACCGCCTCGGCCGCGCCAGCGATTGCTGACCAACGCCGACCCGACACTGCGGGGCTCTACGGGTCTCCGCTACCACGCTGTATTGGGAACCCAACCGCCGCTGAGGAAAAGCCCGGTCGGACTTCTACGGACGAGCCGCAACTCCCCAACTGCAATCAAACGAGTCGACTTCGCCGGAGACCATTTCCCGGCTCCAACAGCTCTTCTCAGAACTAACCGCTAAAACGGCCCTTTTCAGGGCCAACAAGAGTTTTTAGACTACAACGCGTCGTCAAACATGCGACGACAACAAAGACCCTTCTCAGGGCTATTACGAAACGACAACAAGCCATTGAAGCCATTCATTCGGCGACAAAAACGGCCTTTTTCAAGGGCCACCAAAAGGTTTTAAGGTTCACGTGCCGTCGAAGCCATTCGGCGACAATATATGTATATATATACTTTAAAGAAATACAAAAAAATATAAAGAAATGCACACAAAGGATTTTATATTTCATAATTTCGTTATTCATACTGTTCGTTGAATACACTGAAAATTTTATCTTAAATGTATTCCTATTTCTACAGATCGAGGTTTTCTAAATAAAAGTATATATATTTTTATTTATATATATGTATATATATAAATAATAGTGCAACAGTGCCTTATATATATATATATAAGGCACTGTTGATATGTGTGTCCGCTATAGATAAAAACTATTCTTTCGACCAGTCGAAAGAAAGTTATGGTTATTTTGAAACGACTACTGTGTTTAGAGACTAGTTTGAACTAAATCCGACAGTTAGTGCTGTTTTCTTTGACAATGGGATTTATTTACATTCTGACTTAATAAAGTAAAAGGTTAAATTTTGTGAAATTCTTTAATGTTCAGTTTGTTATATTTTATCAAAAATCCCAGTTATCATGAATCAGTTGTATTCATTTAATCTTTAAATATATACTCAACTCTAGAAATAGAGAAGCATTGCCGAGTCAGCTAGAACACTATATTTTACTGATTCTCTTATTTAAATGAAAGGAAGAGAAGTTTATCTAAAACATTTATTGCATTGTATTTAAACCTTGAACTAGTTATGAAGATTAAAGGAAAAAAAAATAAGGTGGAGGAGGATGTGTTGGAAGAGGATGTGAGATAGGGAGATTAAGAGAGAGAGACAGAGTGAGAGAGAGAGAGAGAGAGAGAGAGAGAGAGAGAGAGAGAAGAGATTTGTTCTTATTATAGAGATAAAGTGAAAATTGAAACAAAAAAACAGATATCTAAAAAGATGTGACCGTAAGTAATTAATACGTTCACTGGAGATAGAATGTTAATTGTCAATGGAATTGCTTTTAAAGTAAAATTTACATATTAGCAGCGTATGATGGATGAAAAGTTTATTAAATTATTCGACTTTAAAAAATTACACAAAAATAAAGAGTAAAATAAAATTTAAAACAATACAATTTTCTAAACATTTAGAACAGTTTTGAAACCATTTTAGTTATATTTTAAAGGATTCTATAGCATTTAATTAAAGTATGTTACTGACAATTGCAGGAATTCCAATTGATTTATACAGGAGAATGATAATGTAGAATGGTTTTAATAGACAGTATCATTAACGTGTTATTCACCTTTGTATATTCTACGAAGTTCAGTTTTTACTCATTGCAAATATATATTATATTATATATATATATAAAACTATAATATATAATAAACTACATATATATATATAGCAATATTTAGTTCTCAGGAATACATCGGAGGCATAATAATTAATACATTTTCAACTCGTCTTTCCTTTGCATCCACATAATTTTTAAAATAACATATTTAAATTGTTAATATAATTAAGGTCTTTCTTGGTTGCGAATAGATTTCCATCAGTGTTTTAATTATTATGTTTTTGATTTTCCAATTACTTTTACTGTAATAATTTTGATGATTGACAGAACAAGGTCGATATTTTTTTATGCTGTTTAAATGTTTGATAATTTATTGTGAATGTCAAAAAAATAAAATTAAACAAGCAAATTGAATGATATCGGCCACGATTTTATTGTCATCGATTGGTGGTTTTATTTAATTATTTTCAGTTTTCATTCGTACCTTTTAAAAAAAATAATAAACTGATAATTGATTTGCATTTCAACAGACTTATTCCAATTTTCCTTCTGCTACATCATTAGTAAGTAATGCTTCATACTCGAAAATGACAAGGAAGATATATTTGCTGATTTTTCTAGAAAAAAAAAAGGATTTAAGTTAAATGTGAAAGAAAAGCAATAGATTGTAACTAAATGAAGTTACTTGACATCAAAAATATATGAAGTTGCAAAAACCGTATGCATCCAAATCATCCGCGCTGTAAGTCTAGCGACTTATTTATTTATTTTTTACTAATGTTTTTTCTCGTTACTTATTTTTTTTTCAATAATCGCCTTCAACCACTTTTTTTATAAACGAAAACATTTTTCTTATGAAAATAACAAACAAAAAGTTTAAGAAACGAACTATCCTGCTTTAACTTTTCTTTAACCGCAAATGTAATTAAAAAAAAAATTAATTATTTAAAAGTTACTCAAATGTTAGCTCGATGATTGTGTATTTTATAAAAATTGGTAAAAAAATATTTTACAAATAAGAGTGTGCATTTATATACTTTACAACTATAAGATGATAAACCGTTCTGTAAATCTTCTTTTTTTTTGTAGGAGCAAAAACTCTAAAGCGTTATTATTGTCCGGATTAAATAGAAATGGCTAATAAACAATATTTAAAACAAACAAAAACTAAAGAATAAAATCAAAAATAAATAAAATAAAAACTGATTTCACTAAAAACTTACAACTAATACCACAAAGAAGAGAAAATTAAAACTAAAACTAAATTAAAATTATGAAGAATTACTAAGAATTATGATCCTGATAAGTCAATGTAATCGAACTGTGACTACAATTGTACTAATAATATAAGGATTAAAGACTAAGAATCATACCAAATGTAATTTTGCAAAAGAAAATGCCATTTACGCTATTTTTCGTTGATTTGGATATGAATTCTTATGATAAAGATGAATTTAAAATGGATTCATTGATGTATTAGAAAATTTTTCTACGTTGAAAAATAGAAACTCTCTGGCTAAAAAAATACATAGCTGATTGTTTTCAGTTCCATGAGTGATAACATAAGAAGAATTATAATCAACAATCCAGATTTATAAAAAATGCGAGAAGTCATCTATCGGCCAACTGTAGTAAATCCCAAAAAAATCCCAGAAAATTGTAAATTTTGTGAAAGATCTGACCATTTCAGTCACAAAGTTTATTATTTTCTTGCAAAAAGTTTGAAAAACAGTGATAATCTAAAGCAGATAATACTGATATATCACTCAACATTAAGTGAACAGTTCATTTCAACTTCTTTCAAAAAGAGATTTACACAACCCAAAAAAGACCTCCAAGCTCCACTGTCTTATTGTTCACATGACACTAAGTTATTTGATAATGAATTGATTTTACCAGTTAACCACATTTTAAAAAAATGTGAATAACATATGAACTCCGAAATTAACATATTCATATTTTATTAGTTATGCCAAACAGCGTAAAGTAATTATACTTCACATTTATTAACTATCTTGTAGAATGAAAATTGAATTCATCAATAGTTATCGGAAGTAGAATACATCTTGTTGTATCAAAACAGTGTCATTATTTGTCTCCTCACTATAACAAATCAAAACGATTGTTTTTGTTTTTTTCTCCTCTCCCCGCACCAAACACACAATTAATCATATTTTCAATAAGAAAGGCGTAGGCCTCGCACTTGCAGCCATTCTTGAACTTTCCGTATCGCTATATTTGTCATGACTGCAAAATTATCATCTGTTCTCGCCCACACCATCAGCGCAAGATGATCTGCGAAGGCAAGTGGAACAACTCTCCCGGGATAAGTTAATTGTAGAACACCATCATAGACGAGGTTCCATAATGTAGGTTCTAGGACTGATCCTTGAGAGACCCCACATGTAACCTGAAACCGGATTGTAATATCGGCAGCATAGCAAATTAGTTGTCTGTCCTATAAATATCTCTGAATTATCCTGCGCAGATTGTTCTCAATCCCGCGATCCCTGAGGGTCCCAAAAATGGCATCCCAGCGCCACAAGTTGAAACGTTCTGCACGTCTAAAAGAACGACCACTGGAATCTTCCTTGTGCGTCAGGTGCCAATTGATGCCTCCTCAACGATACAAACTAGCTGACTTACAGCCTCAGGGGGCTGACCTTCCCCGCTGGAAGCCGTATTGCCTGTCTGACAGCAAGCCTCTCTCCTCGATGTTCTGGCGATGCCTGGCATTCAAGATTTTTTCATACGATTTGCACATTCCATTAATAAGATATATAGATTGATAGGTAGTCGGGAAAGCGTCTGGTCCCGGCTTCTTCAGAAAGACTAGCCGCGATTCTTTCCATTCTGATGGAATGTATTCTGACGCCATCATGTTGTTGAGCACCCGTAAGATCTCAGCCAGAGTTTTTTCTACCAGTATCTTAATAATCTTCATAGCGATCTCGTCTGGTTCCCGACTAGCGTGAAGCTGCAAACTCCGTCCCGCCAAAATCAACTCTGGGAGCTCAATATAGGCGACCTCATCAATTTCTTCTCAATGCGGGTCCTGCAATAAGTCTGATTCAAATCGAGTAACCTTGTAAGATTCAAATATTTCATTAATTAAAATTTTATTTGGCTATTATTGTGGAACTAATGAAAATAATTACCACTTATGTTATATCATTGAAAACCTCTCAAAGTGGCCTTATTACTGCAGGTAAATAAAAACAAAAATCCATATTTTTTGGGATGTTGGGCTTTTTTGAACACTTTTGGCTTAGTAGATTGCAATTAAATTAAAGGTTAACAACTATTTCAACTAGCTATGTTAGTTGCTAGTTCACCAACTATGTTACAGCAGTCCTAAATCCAGTATTTCAAAATTCTATGGTTAATCACTTTTGAGTTATGTGAGATACATACGTACATACAGACGTCACACTAAAACTATAAAAAATGGATTCAGAGATGATAAAAATAGATATTTCCTATGAAATCCTGAAACCAGAATCTTTTGCGATTATAATACTACCTTATACTTCGTAAAAGGAAGTAAAAAAGGAGTCAGATAAGTATGTTTCCTAGCCTCGTTACTTTTTAATCTTTGCATGCAACTAGCAGTTAATGATGTTAAAGAACTATTTAGCTCTGGAATAACAATATATGTATATGTATATACATATATTTTATATATATATATATATATATATATATGTACTTTTTAATATTAATTAAATAAAGTTCTAAAAAATAATTAAATAAAAGTAAAAATTTTTATCTGTAAACTGCATTATTTACAGTCAGTTTTCTGATTGAATAATGAAACTACTGTAAATAAATTGTACAGATTTATGACTTGAATGGAAGACAACACGTGATACCTCCCAAGACAGTATCAAGGATTAAACAAAGTACAATACAATAATAAGTATTAGAAATAAAAATATAACAAAGTACATGCAATTCTACAATTAACAATAAAGAACAACATATGTGAATGGTAACATAACGTAACATAGCTATAGAAAACAATAAAGTTAAATGGTTAACAACATAACAGAGCAACAATTGAGTATAGCAAGGTAACATAACATAACATAACGTAACAATTTGAGGTAACATAACATAACATAGCTATAGAAAACAATAAAGTTAAATGGTTAACAATACAACAGAGCAACAATTGAGTATAGCAATTATCACATGAGAAACAAAGAAGAGATATAACAAATTAACATTGTCTATATATATGAAACAAAGTCAAAACCACCAATCAGAAAAATTTAGTAAACTTAAACAATTCATAATTCATAAACAACAAAAAGACGAAAATTACTAAACTAAAATAATTCATGAATAGCGTCACAAAAATTTCTGTAACAGAAGAATAGTGTTCAACGAACATCTATTCTAGATTCAGTATATGCAACTTTTTCTATTGTCTCGGATTTTCACTGTTATGCAGTAGGTTAAGTGAACTTCTTCACGAATAGATGGCACTCATAGGTAATCGTGGATCTTCTTGTTCTTCACAAACCATTGTGCCTCCAATATGCTCCTTAGCAATTTGTTCAGGATTATTTGGATGATGTTGATATTGCTGTTGCTTGCCGTACTCGAAACTTGTATCCCGTAGGGTCATGTTGGCTATAAAAACGTTTTATACAATAACAGTTAATTATTTAACAACATCGTAGTAACCAGATCAACCGCCTAAGCTTGATATTTAATTGCTTTCTCTTGCTCTCTTGTGATTTTTCCATTTTAGGAGGCGGTCCAAATAAAGCCAAATGAAGTATTGTATATTATCTGAATGAGGGATGTGACCTCCATCTAGGCAGACTCGTGGACAGACTACCCTCCTCATCGCAAATGTCATAAGAATCGACTTTGCACTATTGACATGTACCTTCCACTTAGCCTTCCACCTTTCATAACGAATGATCATTTTTCTCGAAGGAGGAAGACTTCCTATGTAATATTTGAACGTCTCATTCTTGATAGTCTTTATCAGCTGTTTTAACTTACGAGCACATCTGTTCATAGCTATTCTATGAATCAGGCCTATTTTCATGTCTCCTTATAATTGCCATCTTTTCCGAAATATTCTTACATGTCAATAAGACTTGAGTAGTCTGTGCCTTCCCGACCCCCATGCTTCTCTTCGGGAGTCAAACGCCAAGCATTCTCCTGCATAATCAAGGCAAATGTCATCGATGAAGTGACCCTACAAGGGTCACATAATCGATGTCATTTGGGCATTTCAAAGTAACTACTCTAAGTAGTCTATCTTCACCCAGCTTCCATATCACTCCCACTTTGTGTAGTATGTGTTATGCCGTATTGGGGATATCTCCTTCAGAGATCGGAATATCGGGATTTTCTAAACGAAATATCTAAAAATGCCTATCATCGCCTCCAGTTTCTTCCTTTGACTCACTAGAACAATTATCTTCCAGCTCTTAATTCTTAAAGTCTTCGCCATTAAAAAATCTTGAAAATTTCCCTGAAAACACTAAAATTGAACGTTATATTAGTCTTTAAATTTTGATTTTTAAAGTATTAACCTAACTGAAAAAATAAAAATTACGAAAACTTACTAACTCGTAATTTGGTATCAATTTTCAAAATATGTTATTTAAAGAACTTGTTAATACTAATCTTAATTCGTTATTTTTATAGTAATTTTTATAAGTTATTCCATCATTGTTTTGTGCTTTATTGAAAATGTTTTATGTTTTAAAGAAAAACACATGTATTTGTTAGTCTACAAAAACGACATCACTATCAAAAGCAAGAAGTTAGCAGGAAAAGGCAACAATCTTGATTTCTGCAGTAAAATACAAACAAATAATATTTAATGAATGGTCCAGAGTACTATAAGTTAAAGTTCATAGCGTAGCGTAACTATTAAAATGAATGAATATGTATTGTTTATTATTTCAATTTTTCTAAGTTTTTTTATTAAAATAATCCGAACATCATAGTTAATTTAGCATTCATGGTTTAATGTTACGGCAAGCTATCATAAAGTAATGCAGTCGAAAAAATAAAAATTATCTTCAAATATTTATATGACTATGCAGATTTTATGAATTTACTACTTATTTTTTAATGAAGTTTATCTAAAAAATAAATTAATAAAGGAAATCAGTATGTTTGGTGTCAAGACTTGAACAAGCATAAAACGAGATATAGTTATAACACTAATCGATAAAACAATTGTTTTTCTATACATAAATGCTCAATATAAATTAATTTGATTTACTGACCTAGTTAATTATTATGGTGTATCAGCCATATACTGAATTGAGATTACAGTATATTGGTTTCATTTTAATGAAAATTTTAGAAGCAATTATTAAAGCATGTGTAAAAAAATATGTTTACAGTTATGAAGAGTGAATTTTAAAATTCCGTTATGTTTTAATGTGTATTATTAATTTAACGAAAGTACGATGAACGTTTAATTAATATTCTTTTGTTCTTACAAATGAGAATAATACATCGAACGTTTATGATATTAAATAGCCTATACTCTTTAGTCTGAATCAATTTCATTCATAAGTTTCAATTATTTTAAATATTAAAAATTTCATTGAGTTATAATTAATTAATATTACTTTGTGTTTAAAACTATTTCTACAGAGTATAATCCATTTTGAGTTTTCATGAATTTATTGATTTTGTTTTCCGTTTCCCAAGTTAGGTTATAGGGTATATACTCTTTTTTGTAGCCTACAGAACACAGAATTGTTTTATAATCTGCTTTTGTTTTTTCTACTTCAGGCGATATCAAATTAAAATGCATGTTGTTAAAAATAGGAATTTAAAAATGTAGAGGATTTTTATCCACTGAAATTTTGTTCTAAGCTCACGTAATTCCTATCAGCTGACATATGAATGTTTATGATATATGTCGTCCATGGATTATTGTTCAATATTTTTATATAATCAGCTTTCGATAAAAGAGATCGATAAATGCATTATCAATTTAAATTTTAGGAATTTACAAATCAGATTTACTTTTCTCTTTACGTAAATATATGCAAGCTTGGAAACAATTTGTATGAGATGATGTAATTCCAAGTGGCAGTTAGAATACTTTTTTCTTATACGTAATATATTTAGCTATAACTATATATTGTATATTATATACAATATTTATATATTTATTAGAATTTTCATACTAGATCGTGGATACCTTTCGTGGTTGGGTTTCAGTTAACCAGATATCTCAGGAACGGTCGACCCGAGCCTGTACAAGCCTACCCTTCATTTTCATTCAAACATATCATCCTCCCTCTACCTATCATGAGTCCTTGCCAATGGTGAGTGGGCTTGCGTGCTCAGTGATACAGAGTAGCTGGACCGAAGGTGCAACGAAATTGGAAAGGTATCTGTTGAGAGTCAGACAAAGGAATGATCCCTGAAAGAGGGCAGCAGCTCTTTCAGTAGTTGTTAACGGCGTAGGTCAGAAAAACTTAATCGGCAATAGCAACATCACTCAATCTTTTGAGTACTGCGTAGCTGAAAGCAATGGAAAACTACAGCTTTCCGTTGCTTGCAAAAAAATGTGGCACTCTGTATTTTCAAAATCAAAGATGAAGGCGCTTTCCTTAGTAAAAAATTCTGGAGGTAAACTAGTCCCTCATTCGGATATCATTTCGGGGGGGGACTACTTAGGAAGGGGTCACCAGAAAATTAGAAAATAACATTCTACGAGTCAGAGCATGGAATGTTAGAAGTCTAAAACAAGTTGGTAGGTTAGAAAATTTAAAGCGGGAAATGGATAGATTAAATGTAGATGTAACAGGAATTAGCGAGGTTCGATGGGAAGAGGAAAACGACTTTTGGTCAGGTGAATTTAGGATAATTAACTCAGCAGCAAATAATGGGCAAAAGGAGTAGGCTTTTTAATGAACAAGAAGATCGGGATGAGAGTAAAGTATTTTAAAGAGCTTAGCGATAGATTCATTGTCATAAGAATAATATAAAAACCTATGTCGACAACAATTGTTAACATCTATATGCCTAAAAGTGCTCATGATGATGATGATGATTAGGTGGAGTGTGTATATGAAGAAATTGATGAAGCCATTAAATACATAAAAGGGGATGAAAACATAATAATAGTTGGAGATTGGAATGCAAGCATCGAAAAAGGCAAGGAAGGAAATATTGTTGGTGAATACGGGCTGGACAAAAGAACTGAAAGAGGTGACCGACTTATTAAGTTTTGCACGAAATATAATTTAGTAATTACCAACATCCATTTTAAAAATCTAATGAAAGAATATACACATGGAAAAAATCTGGTGATACTATAAGGTATCAGATAGATTACATTATGGTTAAACAAAGATTTAGAAATCAACTCCTCGATTGCAGACACTGATAGTGACCATAAGTGATTATAAAATGTAGATTTGGGCTTTAAAAACCTGAAGAAAAGGCGTCAGATGTATCGGGAATTTAGAGAAGCTTGAGAAAGAGGAGGGATGTTAAAAAAGAAATTCTTAAGTCAGCAGAAGCAAACTTAGGCGTAACAAAAAGAACTGGTAGAAAAACTTGGATATCGGAGGATTTATTTCAGATGATGGATGAATGTAGAAAGTATAAGAATGCTAGTGATGAAGAAGGTAAACGGAACTATCGACAGTTAAGAAATAGCATAAACAGGAAGTGCAAATTAGCGAAAGAAGAGTGGATTAAAGAAAAGTGTTACGAAGTAGAAAGAGAAATAATCATTGGTAAAATAGACGGAGCATAGAGAAAATTAAAGGAGAATTTTGTTGTACATAAATTAAAATCCAATAATGTGTTAAATAAAGATGGAATACCGATTTATAATACGAAAGAAAAGATCGAGAGGTGGGTGGAATATATTGAAGAGTTATATGAGGAAATGAATTAAAAACTAGTGTTATCGAGGAAGTCAAAGAGAATGAAAAGCGAGATACAATACTAGGATCTGAATTTAATAGAGCGTTAAAAGAGCTGAATGGCAGAAAGGCTCCTGGGATAGATGGGATACCAGCAGAATTACTGCGCAGTGCAGGCGAAGAAGCGATAGACAGATTATACAGACTATTTTTTTTTTTTTCACCTCCGGAACCACCGTTAGGTTATATCTTCAGAGGATGAGATGAACGAATTGTAGCCTGTGTGAAAAATGCCATGCCTGACCGGGATTCGAACCCGGGACCTCCGGATGAAAAGCTGAGACGCTACCACTCGGCTACGGAGGCCGGCATATATACAAACTAGTGTGTAATATTTATGAAAAAGGGGAAGTTCCGTCAGACTTCAAAAAGAGTGTTACTGTCATGACTCCAAAGAAAGCAGGAGCAAATAAATGTGAAGAATACTGTTCGATTAGCTTATCTAATCATGCGTCAAAAATCTTAACTAGAACTCTGTACAGAAGAATTGAGAGGAGGGTGTTCTAGCAACCAATTTCATTTCAGGAAAAATATAGGAACATGAGAAGCAATATTAACACTCAGATTAATAGTAGAAGGAGGATTAAAGAAAAACAGAACGACATATATGTTATTTATAGATTTAGAAAAGGCTGATTTTGATAACGTAGACTGGAATAAAATGTTCAACATTTAAAAAAATTTAGGGTTCAAGTATAGAGAAAGAAGAATAATTGCTAACATTTACAAGAACCAAATAGCAACAGTAATAATTGAAGAACATAAAAAAGAAGCGGTAATAAAAAACGAAGTTCAATAAAGATGTTTCCTATCTCTGTTACTTTTTAATCTTTACATAGAACTAGCAGTTACTGAAGTTAAAGAACAATTTAGCACCGGAGTAACAGCGCAAG
>JAAAKQ030079833.1:0-15088 GCA_010016005.3 Zanna intricata | reverse complement strand
AATATTAAGAATATATATATTTTTTAAAAATAAAGGTACATATTTTTTATTTTTAATAAAAATCAAATCATTTTATTTAAATTTTAATAAAGGCATATATTTAGAAAGAAACATACAACATAACATCGATAATCAAGCAGTACAAAACAGTAAAAATTAATTAAGATATATGTGTACCTAGCCACAGATTGTTAACCATATAATTTTTTACATTTTTAAATGCTATTAAAAATTTATATTATTTCACAAACAATCAAAATGCCATTATTCTGAAAATAAAACAAAGTAACATGAACTATGCTAAAATCACAATAAAAAAAAAAACTTTTCTTACTTTCAGTTCTGCAACTTTTTTATTGTATCTTTTAAATTTTCTTTATCAGCAATTTATGCTGAATTGCCAAAATGGCCAAACAATTAAGACAATTTTGTGCAGTAGTCAAACATAAAAATTTCTTAATTAATTTTAACTTAGAGAAACTCCTTTTGCCACCTGCTACAGTTAACTGGTATTTTTAGCAATATTCTTAAAGCAATAGTAAGGTTTGGGGCAAAATTTAACTTTGTAATTATGCTCAGTACATAGCTTAAGCTTTCTTTTTGCCCAAAAGAGCAGATACTGCAAAAAATTTCCTCTGCTAATTCTACCCCATTTATGTCAACAGAACCACTATCAGTTAAAATACATTCAAAATTCTTACAGTGTTTTAGCAGCATTTCTTGGATGTGATATTTAAATCGTATATATTATATAAGAATTGAAAGTAGTTACTATGATCACTAAGTAGTTCAAATCTAGCATCTAGTGCATTTGGTGCTTGATTGGTTGTAAAATAAAAGAAAGTCTATTTTATATTTTTCTTTTGGATCTTTGATGTGTGGATCTCGTGCTTCATATGAAAAGTTCCTTTTTCTTCTTCTAACACAGTGTCTTGTTATTGCTGATCCAAAATTAGCTTCCACATCAGTTTCGGTAGCAAGTTCATTTGCATCAATAATAGTTTCATCAAAAAATGAATCCGACTGAAGATTCTTAAAAAATATTTTGCATTTTTGTAAAAGTTTAAGTACAGAGACTACATCAAAATCTTTTGTTTGCATCAACTTACTTACTGGATTAATGGAATTTAGTATTTTATGTCAAATAACTAATGAACACATAAACTTAAATTAATAAAATTTAATAAACCTGAGGCCTTGTCTCTTATTAAATTATCAATTTTTTGGTTTTCATAAATCCTCAGCAAGGTGTCATATACATCTCCCAAATGGAATCTCAAAGGCTTTAAGGCCTCTATCCTACTCTCCCATCTAGTGTCACTCAATGGTTTCAAAGTTAAACCTTTAACATGTTTTAAAAGTATTATGCATCAAAAAGTACATATATATATTTTTGGACCATATTGAAGAAATTAGCAGCTTCTAAGGTTGATTTTTCCATATCATTAACAAGTCTGAGAGAGCAGCAACTACACAGAACAGAGAATACTCGTGAATTATATTAGTTCTACATTGCAATCCTGCTTTATCGCCCTTCATATTGGACTGACTCGTCATATCCCTGTCCTCTGATATCCTGCAAATTAAAACCCATCATTAAGTTCTCCAATTATATCAGACATTTGTTTTCCTGTGGATTTTTTAACTAGTAAAAATCTTAAAAGCTTTCGCTAATTTTAATTTCAACATCAGTGTCAAATTCATTGATTGAAACATGTCTGATTACAAGAGTCATTTGTTCTACCTTACTAATGTCAGGAGTACAGTCTGAAATTACAGAAAAAATTTGGATTTTTTTATTTCATCAATAATACGAGATTTTACACTTTGATGTAGCAATCTATAATCTCGTTTTGTATATTTTTCCCAAGAGCTTTAGTTTCTTCTTCTTTGAGCACTCTACGGATGTGCTCTTCCATAATGGAATCAAATTCAGATAGCAACTCAACTTTTAAGAAATTACCATTATTGTACTCAAAACAACTTGTCGCTTGTACCTTGAAAAGCCAGACCATTTTTACCAAGCATTTTAGTAAGTGCTACGATTCTTAGAGGTACTTCATTCTAATAATTTATTTGGGCATTAATAATTCTTTGAGTGGCCCCATCTATAGTTTTACAATACTTCAACCTTTAGTTCATTTCTAGCCATGATTTTTGGGCCTGAATATGATTTTTGGAAATTTCATGCTCTTTTAAAGTTTTGCCGAGTTGATTCCAACTTTTAAAACCCTCTTTTGAAAAAGAACTAATTATACAGCCGAAAATTTTGCAACAGAAGCAGTAAACATAGTTTTGTGAAAGAGAATACACTAGCCAGTCTTGCAAAACTTGCTCTCCATTGCTTAAAATTCATGTACAATAATTTGTTATAAAATGTTGACCAGCATCATTGGAAGGAAATTTGTAATTAACCTTGTCTTACTAAAAAAACTTCTTTTAGCATCTCCTAAAATTCTTGGCCACAATGCTGGATCTGTACTCAAAGTCTGTAGAACGCTTTCTGTGGGTCATGCTGGTGTCAATTTTTTCAATGCTTTCACCTGGTGATGATAGAATCAGAGTATCATCAGTTTCAACTGATTTAGAAACTTTGTCCATTTGTATGTTGTCATCATCATCCTCCAACAATTCCATATTTTCTTTTATAACTGGACTTGATATTGGATTCTCAGAGTCATTTGTTTTGGTACAACTCTGGATAAAATATTTTAATGCGCCAGTTTGTTTTTGCTTTTTGGCTTCCTTTTCCAGCCTTCTGTTTTTGTACTGGTAACTAGACAGTTTTCTTTGATAAACAGACATTCTGGAAGAGGCATGCACCTAACTCAAATTATACAATATAAACTATAAAATAATAAAAAAAAAAATATCCTTGTTCTAAATAAGCTAAAACCATAATTAACATAACTTCAAAATTATATTCCAACAATCAACATAAAAAATATTTATGCGCTGCACAAAATATTTTTCATATCCTGTGAACGTAAAGAAAGTCTACTGTTATTATATATATATATTTTATAATCAAAAATATTTTAGCAGATCATAAACAGTCATTAAAAACTATTCAATAATTCTTGATTTTGATATTTTATTCAGTTTAATTATTCAAAAATATTATTATAAAACATGTTTTATCAAAGAAATCAACTTAATCGATGTATTATAGATTCAAATAATTATTTTCATAAAACAATAATATAAATAATTACATACAGAATACATTCAAATTTGATATGAAATTTGAGAATACATTAATAAAATTCAATATTTTACTAATTTAATAAACAGCCTTTTTGGATAAATTTAATATTTATTTTATTTAAAAATATGCTTTTATTTTTTTGATTCGATACTTGATTTACAATAAACTAGTATCTATCAAACTAAACAACAGTTTAATTATAGATGTACTTACCTATAAAAATTAAGAAATTGAACTGAAGTAAATTTTATGAACTCTCTCTTGTTATCACTACCGACGTAATAGCAAGAATAATACTTTGTTTAATGAAACCACTATTTTATAATTAGAGGCAATAACCAACTATATGCTTATTCAAGCACAAGTTAAAGCAGCGCTCTGCTTGTATGCTAATGTTATTTTGTTCAGAGAAATATATGCTTGTTCAAACAAGTTTAAGTTCAATTCTGCGTTAATTTTTCAATAACAGTGTAAATATTTTTAGCTTGAAGACATAAAAAATATAAATACACGCTTCACACTGTAAATTTTTAGCAAACAAAAAACTTGATATGTGAAATTTTCTATTAACTGGGTATTTAATACACCAATAGTTTTCTATTTTTCTCACACTTACAACCAAAATGGTGCCCCTAAATTTTGACATCCGGGTTGTCTGCCCCTAGAGCGGGCACTACATTGGTGTATGACATTTCATTCAGCTCAGTTATGAAGATAACAGAAAACATCATTCCTTACTTTCCCTATTAAACCTAGTGCTTGAAGTTCTATAAAATAGTTAAGTCATTTTCAGAAGAAGCTCAAGTCTAACATCAGATAACCTAAAACAATTTGATTACGAAACCTAACAAAAAATGTGAAATAAACTTCTTATTTCAAGATTTTAACAAAAAATTCTATTCAAATCTATTAGTACTAACTGTATGTATGTATATATATATATATATATATATACATTTGCTATCATATTTCACAAAAAAACAACATTATATCAATGTCCCGTATATTATTTTGACAATTATCAAAAAAAAAAAAAAAATGCTGGGTTTAATCAAAATGGAGGTGGATCTTGTTTGGATCACATTTTTGAGACACAATTTAGATGAAAAATTACCCTGAGAGAAGCATATCAATAACAAAGCACTCACACTTATCAGAAGGTCTTACTATCTTAGAAATTTCTGTGATACTCAGAGAATAAATTTACTATTTTTTTATTAATTCCAAATTACAATAAAGAATTATATGCAGAGGACAGGCAATACAGGACATTCATATTTGCTTTAAATTAGGAACAAAACAGACTCATTCAAATATTTTTAAGAAAAATGGTTGCCTTACTAATTTTTACTAATAATTGAATGTTAACTGTCCAACACATATGTTAAATTTTAAGTATAAAATTTTGGTAAGATGTGATAATACAGAGGATCTGAATAGCTGTTTTTAAAATTAGATTTGTGAATTAAGGTTTTCTTTTTTTAATAAAAAAATTTACTTAAAATAATTCTTATAAAAAAATAACTTTTGAATAACATCCGATTACAATGGACTATGTTTTTTAAATCAAATTCCAGGGGAAATTAAAGTATTTAATAAGAAATCAAAATTCTATATGAACCTAAGCAAAAAGTGACTTTGTAATATGAAGGACACAGATTTCTTAAAAGAATGATTTAAATGAGTGTAATTATGTGAAAAAATAAGTTCAGAATTGTTATATAACTGTACAGGTACTGTTTGCTGCACTTTGGTTGCTATAAAAATGAAAACTTGCTAAAATAAATTATAATAATATTAGAATTTTTTTTTGCTGTGTGAAAATGAAGATTGGACTAAATTAAAATGAATAATTAAATGTTTCTTTGAAAATCTAACCACATATACCGATAACAGTGGTAGTTTCTTTTCTTAGTTAATGTACTTAAATGTTTTTTTTTCTGATAACTGAATAAACATTATCATTATAAACTGGTTTGAAAAACAACGGATAAAATCACGCAGACATTTCCAGTATGCACCTGCATATTAACAATTCATCTCAAACATTTTATGGTAAAACAAAATCAATAAAACAAAAGAGATAACCATATAAAAATACCTTTAGCATGTAATTTTAATTTGTTGTATTTTTAACCCAAAGTCCATAATAACAGATCTAAACTACCATTAGGTATTGCTTCAGAGGATGAAGTGAATGATGTGTAGCATGTTAAAATGCCATACCTGACTGGGATACGAAGAACCCTGGGCCTCCGAATGAAAGGCCGAAACTCTACCACTCGCTCCATGGAGACTGGCAAATTATAATATATTTAGTTTCATTGTATTTAACAACTCGTTAATAATTTCATTTGCAAAATATTTGGTCACAGGAATACTTTTAACTAAGTGAATAACATACAATTCAAACTCCTCCCAACAAAAAATATAAGTCACAGAAACCAGTATGTTATTTCTGAAGTAAATTATCAGTGAATTTTTTTTTTTTTTCATTTAAAATGTGGGAAATAAAGTTAACAAAAGTTTAGCCAGTACCTGCTGAGAACAGGGAATGAAATTCACTTCTGTACACACATACACACTTCAAATGATCAAGCTGATTTGAAAGCATTAAGTTCCATAACAAAGTGAACATAACTAAGTGAAAATGGAGCAACACAGCTATTTGTACGGATAACAAAAGTATTCCATGTCAAACTTATGGTACAATAGCAGTTTCCAGTTATTTTCTTTAATGAGTTAATACACTGATTCAAATCACTATACCAAATGCACTAAAAGGCGATGAAATTTCAGGTCTACAAGTGTCATCCCAACTCTGCTCACCACAAGAGTCTGGTTGTATAATGAAATTCACTATTCTAAAGAAAATAACTTATATTAGTGTAACTCAGGTGCTTTTAATGCATCATAGATGTAATAAAAGGCAGAAAAAACAGAATTAAACAGCAAATTAATACCAGTTTTTGCTAGAAACGCTGGAATATATATATATATTGTCTCAATAGCAGAAATGAGAAGTAATAAATTATTTACTATCAATAAAAGTAAGTAATAATTATCAAAAACAAATTCATAATAAATATAAATACTTAAAATATAACTAGTATTTAAAAATTCTTCAAGTAACATAAACATAAGTAATTTAAGGAAATTTCAATAAAATTGCAAACTAAACTGACACAACTACAGCACCATTCAGTATTTGCCAATTAAAATTTAAAAAAAAATATATTATGCCTACTAAGGAAACACATAATAACTAATTACACTTTTTTTCTTTTTTAACTGCCTTTTAATTACATTTGAACATCACAGGCAAATAATAACAGTGGTTTCAAATTAGAAATAGTAACAGAATGTCAAAAGGAAAATTTGATAAAGATTATATCTTAAAAAAATAAAATATTAAATATCTGTCTAAATCAATAAAAAATTTGTATTTTGTCTAAAAAAAAAAAAAATTAAAATCCTTTTTTGAACTGTTTTTTTTTTTTTTTTTTTTTTTTTTTTTTAAATTTATCTTGCTTATAGCAGAACTATTGAATGATTATTGTATGTAGAAAGATATCTCATCTAGTTTTCACATAATTCTAGCATAGCTTACAACAAAATTATATCCTTTAAGTGTAGGGCTGCAAAGATAGCAAGAATTGGTCATCTGTACATAAAAACAAGTACCTCAATATAAGCCCAACTATATAATAAAAAAATTGATACACAATATAACACCATAATGTAAAAATTTATATATATCGACAGTATAAACAATTTTTTTTTTTAAATTAGTTCAAATACAAGTGAAATAATATTATTTACTTATGTGTAATGTATAATTTTCCTTTAAAAAAAAAATTTCATAAATAAAAACTAATGGTGTATTATAAGAACTGACTTTATTCCTAAATTTTTCATTATCATCAATAATGTGCTAATCTCCATGATGGGATGGTAGCATCTCGACCTTTCATTCCAGGTCTGAATCCCGGTCAGGCATGAGATTTTTCATACACTACAAATCTTCACTGGGCTAAATGACCAAAAAACTGATGCCATAATCTCAACAAAAAAAATAATAATGTGTTTACATTATTTGTTGATGGCAATCAGTTGCAAAATACTGAGAAAATACAAAATAAATGCATAGACTACTCATTAAAATAAATATAATAAAACACAATAAAGGAAAAAGTACATATTTTGGTTCCCAACTAGTCAACATATATGAAACCAAGTGATGGATCTGACAGAATAAAAAGCAGTTTTTTTTTTTTTTTAAGAAAACCTATTATGGATTTTAAATTAACAATTCAAAATTTTTCACACTTATAAAAATGTACAAAATACGTAAAAGAAAAATTTGTGGTTGTATCTGTAAAAATCATTAAAATTACTCCAAATAAAACATGGGTTCTACAATTATATCTTTACTAGTAAAATAAAAAAATTAAGATTTAAAGTATTTTTAGTGAAATAACTCTGAAAAGAGCTGATTCATATGTTTAGAAAATAATACAGTGCAGTTATGGAAAATATAAAGGACATAAAAACTTTGAAAAGAACAAACTTAAGTAATATCTCTGTAGCAAAAAATAGTGTTTCAGTAACAGAAATAAATTAACCAACTACTGTACAACTTGACTTCTGAGGTGGAGTAGCTTGACTAGAATGTAAACCTCAGCTGAAATGGTCGGAGGTTAATTAGTGTGGGAAGGAAAAGCTGCATACAATTTACAGAGGGCATTTAATTTTATAAATAGGTCAAGAGAGTACTTGTTGCCATACCAATTAAATACACTTTTAAAGGCCAGTGATAGATTTCATGTTTTTTTTTTTACATGAATCCTCTACTTTTCTGGATCTTGAAATTGATTAAAAAGTCCAGTTTGATATCTTTAATGGATATGCAATTAGACAGATTATTCCAGTTTTTCAAGAAAAATGGGACTTCTAGAATATCAGAAAAAATACATTCAAGAAAAGGTTTCAAACAACATAGAAATCATTAAAATTGGCCTGGTAGAACCCAAGAAATAGGCACTTTTTATAAAAATCTTAGCTTTTTTTGTATAAGGTTAATCAGAATTGCTTGGCAATATTTCAAGAAATGATTTGGGATATTAATATAAGCAAAAAAATTTCTACAAAACAATTTTTGAAAGGTTCCTAAATCAAGAAACACTTTGTTTACGAATTATGACTAACAATAACAAAATATTCGTTCTGCCTTCTTCTTCAAGGATATAATGAAGTCTTAGTGAAATTCTTAAAACAAAAATTAAGAAGCAATTTTGGTAGTTTGATATGCTTCTGACCTGGAAAATTGATGAAACAGGTTCCAGAAACATATCTTGTAGCATGTCTCCAGGATTATTTTTAAAATGTACAAAAATAAATCAGATAAAACCCTTCTTTTAGGTGTGCCATAAATTAAATTTGTTAAACTGCTGAAAAACAAAAATTTCTATTAAAATTTGCAGAGAAATTAAATTCTGAGAAAACTGAAGTACATAAATCAAAGAAAACAAACACAAATTTGAGAAATTGCATTTAAATTTATAAAAAATCAAAATATGAAAGCACTGAAATATTAAACAACAAAATTCTTCTTCATAATGTTAAAATAAATAATTAAAATAATTAAACTGTAAGTTTCTGAAAAGGGACTTCCAAACCCACAAAATACAAACTAGCTTAAAATATAATTTAACTTACCATAGTATTTGATAATGAAGGTGCTGACTGGCCCAAGGTAGAATTTCGCATAAAGACTAAATTTGACAATTCTAAAAAAAAAAAAAGAAAAAACTATACATCCATATATTATCAGACAAACAAAACAAAAGTACAAGGCTGGTTCAGATGTACGTGAGAATGATTTTTCCTACCTTGTCATAATATATATGTGATACTGTGCATTGTAAAAAGATCAAACATGCCTAAACTTGGAATCTATTATTCACATTAAGCTAGATGTAAAACGAGCAAATCGCTCGTTGCAATTAACACAGAAATGTCACATTCAGTTTTGTTTCTTTCAAGAATTAGCAATTTTCCTAATCAGCATTTTTTTTTTTATTGATGTTCCTGTTATTAATAGAAATCAGTGAATAGTTCTTACTACAATAACAAATACTACTCGTACAAATATAAGATATGATTTTTACAGTCACAGAAAATTACAATGAAAAATAATAATTAATAATACTAATTTTATTATACTACAAATAAAATTTATAGAATCAAATTCTTGTTTACATTTGAACCAATCTCTTTTATAAATATATTAATGAATGAACACAAAAGCAAATTATTTTAAAAATTAAAAAAATTAAACAGTAACAAATTTAACAAAGCATCAATTATAAAACACAAAATACCAAATGACTGAAGTTTGTTATTTGCAATACTTTTTTTTATTATTTTAAAAGCTACAAGTGCTACAGGTGGAATAACACATGCCATAAAAGAAAAACCATAATTTAAAATAATGTAGAATAATGGGATACCCTAGTGGTCAAGAAACAAAAACTTCTCTTTGAAGAGTTTATACTTATATATAAACTCACTTGATGGAATGTTTCAAACCATGTTCTTTTCTGTATTATTTTAGAAATGGGTAGTTTCAATTTATTTAAAGGAAATCTGTAGGAATTACAGCAAATCATGAGTAGTATTGCTTCAATTTTAACCTACTTTTTATAGTATTTTAATTTCAATTCTATATAACTTCATAAACAGATTACATACAGTGTAAAAGTATACAAAAAAACACAATTTTATTTATAGTTTAATAATTAAAAAAAAAAAGAAAAGAAGTTTTCCAATAGCAAATTTCAGTATGGGGCCATTTTCATAGGGACATTTTTTTTTGGGGGGGGATAAAGTTTCAGCAATCAGCAGATAGAAATATTTTGCACTGAATTGTGATTTAAATAACAGTAATTCAATACAAACAATATTTCATAATTTTAATTAATGACGGGATGGAATACAGAAGTATTTCCAATTCAGTTACAGAAGAATACAGTTATCTCATATTGCTCTACAATAAATCAACTGTTCAAGCAGTATATTTTATTATAATTGAACCAACTGTACTCTTTCCTAACTATCTGTGGAGACTGCCTTCAATGTTTATATTTTTGCCACTTGCTGAGGCATTCCAGATATTGTAAAATGATCAAGATAATATTAAATGCAGTTTACTAGCCCAGGAACCAAAAAATTATTAAAAAATTTATTCCAATATTTCATTAGTCTCTCAAATGCTGTAAAGCAATTTGTCACACCATTTTCTTCTTTGAATAACTTTTTCAACATCAACATATTTGTTACATCTTGCACATTTAATTTTCCACAGGAAATATTTGTCTTTCTCTTCAAGTAGTAATCATTACACTACATCCCAATTCCAAATTTAGTTTTATTAATTACCTAATACTACTTCTTACTTACTCTTTACTCATTTTAAAAAAAAATAATAACAATGCAAAATGTATGAAGATTACCCAAAAATAACTGAATGGTTATAAACATTTCTTTTCATAACTTTTACTTACTAAAATTCTTAATTTCCTTCAAAATACTACCCATGTAATTGAATGCACTTGCCTGAATAGTTTTCCCACTGCTGGAAACATTTTTATAATTCCTAAAGAGAAATGCTGTCCAAGGCCTGCAGTAATATATATGACTTCCTCCTTGGTACAAAATGCATTCCCTTGAATCTTCTGTTTTTTTATAAGCAGGAAAAAGAAAAAGTAATATGTAACAAGATCAGGTGAGAGATAATGATCATTTTGCTTTATAATGCAGAGGGCATATGGTAAAGGGGTTTAGTTGTGGTGCAGAAACTGATCACCACTCCTACATTGCCAGACATTTTTGTTGCAGACTCCTAAGCAATTTTCAACATGTCAAGGTACAAAAGGTGATTTGCCATATGTCCAAATTCTCTGTGAACTATTTACATTAAAAAAGCAAACCACCATCGTCTAACATTTGATTGAACTTGGCATACTTTTTTCTATAAATGTGAACCAAGTGATTTTCACTGTTTAATTGATGTTTTGTCTTCAGGTATAACTATGGCACCAATGCTCATCACCTGTCACAAATTTAGAATGAAATCATTTCAAATTGGTTATTCAAATCACAAAACAACAGAATTAACACTGACTGATTTTCTGACGTTTTACAAGCAAGACCGAAGCAGAAATTTTGCAGCGACGGGTATCATGTTCAGATTGTCTGTTAAAATCCACTGGCAAGACTCCACGACATACGAGTAATTCAGAAAATAATCTGAAAATGATGGATGAATGGGTAGATTGGGTGGCTGCAAGTTCATTGCAAAACATATTAAATCGAGATGAAAAAAAAACAACCAGTTTAAGTACTGTCAGCACAACTAGCAGTACTGATCAGTTATTTTCTGCAAAATTATTGATATTTATCATTATACAGCCAGTCTGTAGTAAATGGAATAAAGATTAGATGTGTAGGGCTGAATATCACTTCATTTCAGTAGGATTGGTATCCTGGTAAATAATATATATTAAGTGAAAATGGCAATTGCAATTTTCAAAAGAGACTACATCATGCTTGGCCATCTTCAACCACTATAGTTATGAACCTAAATTTATGTACACACACACACACTCTCACTCACACACGTACATACACACAATTACTAATAAACACTGTTTTAATCATAGTTAGGGAAATGGTAACGTAATTATAAAATTTAATATAGAAGAGCTAGCAACTTAAGTAAACCATCATTATAATAATTAATTTGGCAGTTCATATATTTGTTTATGTTTGTATCATTTTTTTATGTTTTCGAATTCATTATTTTTTAAAATGTTTAATTTATTTTTTATGCTGGTGGTAATATGTCTTTTTTTAATTAACTGCTCTGATATGTTTGTCAATTTATACTAACTATTTTTAAATGCACACATGTGTTCACTAAACTTTATTTTTAATGATCTATTTGCTTTTTTTTATAAATAATGGTCACATTAGTAACAGATATTCTATAGATGCCACATTATCATAATTATTTATATGTTTGTTTTGTTTATTTCCATTTAAATATTTTTTCGTGGTTATTAGGTTTAAAAGGCTAGAAATAAATTACCTTTATTCAAAGCTTTTATTGGCACCTTTTTAAGTTATTAATTATTAAGTTATCTACTTAAAAAACATCCATTAGGAGTTAAAGATGACTTATTGTCATATTTATGTAGAGTTGTTCAGTTATTAATCACAATTTTTATTTATATCTGTTGATTGCGGTAATAATATAACCAACATTTTATGTACCTATTTTTTTTAATGAAATTTAGTTCTTTATTTTTTTTTTTGTTTATCTCTTTGTGTATATGACAATTCTGTGTACATGCTACAATATATACTAATTTTATGTGTTGATAGCGGATAGTGAGAATTATTAGGTACTATAGTGTTAGTGGCAAACAGTTTATAATTATTTTCACAATGTTATTATTTACACTAATGTTAATGTCCAAAACATTACTCATTATATTTATATTTCTCATTAGAATAACACAATACAAAATTTTATTATGAGAGTAATTTAATTAATCAGCATTATTCTGTGTTCAATAGGTATGAATGAATTACAGATAATATAATCTACATGATGAGCCATAACAATACTTGGTAGATAAGTACAATTGCACGAATTACTTTGAATTCAAAGTGCTGGATGTAATTTTTAACATAATGGTAGATATGGAGGACTCTTAAAAATTTTTAGAAATTAATAATGAATTAGAACACATAAAAAAATTAAACTGTAACATATAATTATTCATCAAATAAATTATGGGAATGATGGTAAACTTACTCTGGTACTACTAATAAAATAACTAGTATAGTAAATACATTTGACTCACTATTCTAGCTATGATTACAGTAGGTTTTATTAATAATTATGGATATATGATAATAATTTTTAATTTGTTATTTAACTGTAATAATAATTTTAAAAATAATTAGTTCTCAGATGTTGACATATTTAAAATAAAAAAATATTTTAGATAAATATTTGAAGAGTAAACTACTTTCATGGTCTGTTTCAGCAGCTCATTATTCTTAATGTTTAATATTTCAACAATGGAAAAAGTTTAATAAAATTATTGTGTTTTAACTACTCTGGAGTTTTGCATGCTTAAATAAATTTTTTTTTTTTTTTTTTTTTTTTTTTTTTTTTTACTTAAGTAAATAAGCAATATCTGTCATTAAGACCAATCTTATTCCTCCTTCACACTGAACATTTTCTGATGGACTACTTGTCTCCATCAATGGAGATTGTAGTGACATTCTTTAATAATCTCTAATAACAGCATTTCACCATCATCAAACTACCAATAATAAAAGAACATTGATACAATTTCTAGCAAAAGAAAGTCTGACAGACATTCTGTGTGAGAAGAAAAAAATAGTTTTTAATATATAAAAAAAATACATAATTAACATTAATAAAACAATTTTAAGTTATTAAATAAAAATTTACATATGGAGTCTATGTCTACAAGTTAATAGTCAAGCTTCAATTCAACAAAGCATTATGGTCTCGCAAAGATATACTTGGACATAAGGCTAAAATTATGGTTAGAGATATGTTACTGGCTGATGGCCTAGTATTTAATACTACTTTTGAAAAGAAAAATCTCAAAATTAAAATCTATAAATTGAATACAGTTGATAAATAAAATACACAAACTTCAAACTTATATTCCAATATTATGTAGTCCAGTGTAATAAATAAAAGTAGAAATTCACTTTGGTAAACCAAAACCCGAACTTTTAAACTTCATAAAATTAAGTTGATTGATAGAACATAATTTTAAAGGGTTTCTAAGAAATCAGAATTGTCAAAATTCTGTAAAATAGCTTGATGTACAGAGGGGTACATTACACTGATTTTGTTGGGTACAACAGAAAGGTTCAACATTAATTAGAATCCTGTTATTCTTGTTTACTTTTTTTTAATCTAATTTAATAATTTGGCAACTTGCATGTCTATAATAAGCCTATTTTTAAATTTAATTCTCCAAGCTGAATGTGAAATATAATTGGCATAATAGTTTTACTGGTATGGTATCTGCTTCCAAGTTTAACAATCATATGGCACCAGAAAACACAGTACATGTTCACTTTATCACGGCATTAAAGATTTATATTATAAATGTTTTAATAAAAAAAAAAAATCTTCCATCTACAATCATTCTGAAAGATATCTGAAGTAGCTATGAGGCTGATAGAATAAAGTAGTTGTTACTTTTAAATGAACACTTTTTTATATGAATGTTTACAGACTATTTACATATTTAGCAATTTATAAAATTTACAAGAATGATTTGGTTTTCAATAGAATAACAATAAACAATTCCACCATAATTAGTATTTATCAAAAGTCTAAAATAAAACTTAAGTAATTATTTGCAATACTTACATAAGTAATTATGCCAACATAAGCTAGGCACATGCGTGAGCTTGAAATGTTTTTATTCAACAGAAATTTAACCTACTTAAAACATGATCAACATTTTAAAAAAATTCAAAATAAAAACTAAATAAACAAAAAGTTTAAGTTTTCTTCACAAAAATAAACACACAAAATAAATCAAGTGGAGCTTTACAGGAAACTTACAACAACAAATTTTTCTTTAAAACAATAGTTCTTTACATAAATATGAAAATAACAAAGAAAATACAACATTTAACTTTATAAATATGACAGAGTAAACAGGGTATTATAAAAAGCCGGCCTCCGTGGCTGAGTGGTAGCGTCTCAGCCTTTCATCCAGAGGTCCCGGGTTCGAATCCCGGTCAGGCATG
>JAAAKQ030079822.1:0-15088 GCA_010016005.3 Zanna intricata | reverse complement strand
ACACACACACACACACACACACACACACACACACATATATATATATATATATATATATATATATATACATACATACATACACACTTTTTTTTAGGATAGCGGGTTTCTATAGTATAAAAAGGACGCTGGCAGGGTGCATGACAATGGCTATCAGATGTTGGAATTCGCACGAGTCACGTTGGTAGTAGTAAGCAATGTTTTTCATTGGTGGGGGTGAGAGGGTAAAAAGGAGAAACGTCTGAGAGAGTGAGAAGGTTGATTCTATCACATATATTTTGTAGTCTTTCCTAATCATGTATCATCATTGATCTAACAACAATCGAATACTCCAGAGTTGAATATACTGAAACGTTGCATAAATTATCGTTATGAACTCAAATATTTTTTGTTTTTCTATATTAGGGGAAAGTTTGCAATTGATTAATTTTGAAGTAAAATTTTATTTTACTTAATAAGTCATACTGGTTTTTATCTGCGGCTAGGAGTATCGCAAAAAGGGACAGCACTTTAATTCATCAAGCCAATAGAGGTTTGGAAAAAAATACCTATTAAAACCGCAGAAAGAACGAGGGAAAAGTTTCATAAAAACATATATTCTACGATGAAGTAAAAAATTCATGTCTAATTCAGCTGATCATCGACTTCAAACAAGTTATTGATGAAACAATTCTATAATATTAACTAATAACATTAACAAAAAAAAAGATTATAATTTAAAGGAGTGATTATGTAAAACAAAAAAAATATTAATTTAAGGCTAGAAAAAAATAAGATTATTTTTACTAATTCATATATTTCTACTGATGATGATGATGGTTTTTTAACAATTGAAATACAGATTTATTATTATATTTGTAATTATTATAATACAGTACTTATATTCTTCTTTAGTACGAGTGATTTATTTTAACAATCGTTTTTCATTTCTAATTTGTTTTATTGTGGGAAATGTTATGTACAAAAAAAAAAATTAATTCTGTTACAGTAATTATCGTGTAAAAAATCGAATCAATATACATACTTACTCCATATTATTCTCATTTTTTTAATAAAACACATATCCCAATCCTCATAGGGGAAGACACCCA
The DNA here is from genome assembly GCA_010016005.3 of Zanna intricata. Classification (NCBI taxonomy): domain Eukaryota; kingdom Metazoa; phylum Arthropoda; class Insecta; order Hemiptera; family Fulgoridae; genus Zanna; species Zanna intricata. Next base: position 14,000 of record JAAAKQ030079822.1, on the reverse strand, counting down.
CCAAGTGACGCTTCCGATCGCCACACCACCCCGTTCCTAGCCTGAGGGGCTTTAACAGGAGTCGTTTTATTGACCTTCGTACTGATTACATATCTCAGTCATCAGCCAGGCTTCGGTCGGAATGCCCCCGATGCAAATGGTCGACATTTAGCATCAGAGTAAGATACCTCAGCAGCAAACGCCCTCGCCGTAGGCTTAGGTCGACCTACACGTAGCCCTAAGACTATATAACCGCAAAACCTCGCGCCTGTTCTAAATAAATTAATAAAACACAAACAAAAAAAAAATTAATTAATTTCGAAGGGTAATTACTATTTATACAAAACCATTCAGCACTTACATATCGATTTATTAAAGTTATAGCCAAAAATGTAAGACTAATTTTATTTAAATTGAAATGATAATAAAAAAATAAGCCAGGAAAACAATCTTTAGTATATAATTTATATCAGTTTCAACTTTTAATAAATAAATTTTTATAAGGATAAATAAAAAAAAAGAAAAGAAACAAAAGAACAAGTAGAATATTTTCATTTGTTCCTTTACTTGTGTGCGTGTGCGCGTGTATATGTATGAATGCTAGTGTAGATGAGAAAGGAACGGATCGAGTAGGTTTGTATAACAAAGTTATCTTAAGTTACGTGTATATCTAACAAAATATATGTACACATGTATACGATATTGTTTTCATGCAATTTGAAGCTGTACCCGCATGAAACAATGGTCTGGTATCTACATACATATATAAGTTACACGGCTTGGATTGGTCTGGTTGATCTGCCACCAGTGTGTGTGTATATATATATATATATATTGTAGCACTATCATGAGAATATAGGAAAGAGGCAAATCATACCCGCTCGTGTGCGCTACTTCAAAGAGAAGATCTCTCCCCTTCACTTTCCCATGCCTCTCTACCATCACCCATAGTACTATGTTTCCATAGAAATTGAATTCTCTCAACTACATTACTCGAAACAAAACAGACCCTAATTCTCCTATCTACCCCCCTTCTCTACCCTTTTATCTCATCTAACCGCAAAACCAAACCGCCTTTCAGATAAACCCTCCTACCCGGCCCCCTACATTTTCAATTCGCTAATTACAAAGTACACGACAATGTTATATAAAATATAAATTTTTGTGTAATTAAAGACATCTAAATTAGTAAGTTTTCCCTTATTTCGTATTAGAACTACAATTTTTTAAGAAATATACTATAAATTTTTTTTTCAGTGAAATATTCCCTTTAGAAAAAAAAGTGATTTAAAAACGAGTAAAATTTTTATCATCTATTCATTGATATAACGACCAGGATTTGTTATCCAATCCAAGACAGTCTTTTATGCATATTCAGATACAGTAAAACCAATATATAAAAGAACCTAACGTCAGAAAAATATTTTATATTAATTTATGGGAAACTAAATGAAAATTATTTCGACATTTAGTAAATCTAAATTTTAAAAATATTTTATTTAGAAAAAGTATACATACTACTTAAAAGCTCAATTTATTTTGTACTATTCAATAATTTATTTACCTAAATACTTTAATATAATATTCAAAAAATTAAATTAATAATTAGAAAATCGTAGATAAAATAGATCTATAAATTGTTTGTCAATAATTTGTGCTTTTAAAAGACTCGTGCAGATATGTCAAAGTCTGCTTCTACTAAGTGTTCTATTTTTTCTGTGTTTCTTGTACAGTGTTATTATTTTATGTTGTTTTCTTCGATTGGATTTTTTGATTCGTTGTTTTAAATGTTAAGGTTTGGTCTATAAGCCAATTTTTGTATTATAACAATTGCACGTTTTCGAATTTCGTTATACGCGAATGTGCGGTAACTATTCGTATTTCATGGTTTGATAATTAATCTTGCAGTTTATATACATTTATTGACTTATTTTGCTTAATTATAAGCAAGAAATATTTAATTTTTACTTTTTAACGGTTGCTAAGTATTATTTATCTTAAACATCAGCTGGTCTCTATTTACATTCAGCTTCGTGAGACGAGTAAACTAAGTTAATCTAGTGTTTGACTCCGGAAAATATGAAATTTAATTAACTTTTTTTTTGTTACAGCTGTTATATCGGCCTCTCACAGGTTTGTCTACTATTTTTTCTCTATCGTTTTTCCTTTCGATTTTTCCGTTTTTGAGTGCTTTTCTGATTGTTGGTTTGTATTAAATTAGATATGTCAAGATCCAGCCATAATTTAAACTTGCAGTCAGATGTACGTGAGGGGTCTACTTCGCACATTGAGGAAGACATGAAGAAGGCTTCCCGGGATAAAATGCGAAACACGGGAGAGAAGAAACGATTACCAGCTGCTCCTCTTCGTCCTCGTCCGGAGAAAATGGAGGAGAAAACATTTATGACCGCAGTTTTCCGCCTTTGGCCGTGAGAAAGAGTACATCCAAGGCGGCCATCTTGCCTGAAAACCAAAGGCAGATACTCTCCTGCACAGATGGCTAAATCGACTAAAACTGCCGGGAGGAAGCGATCTACGCAGGCGAAAATAAATGACGGTTGATGGTGTGTTCCAGAGGCCCCGGCTCTGAGCACGAAATTTTGAGATCTGTTTCTTCATCTTGTGATGAGGCTTCTGGCCTCATCACACGACCTCGGCGTTTAGCGAGGTTGAGATGGAGGTGAGCATGTCCAAGGACTTGAAACCTAGTAATAAACTGAGGAAGTCTCGCTCTCTGCCACAGGCTGGGGCCAAACGTTAAATCAAGAAGAGTGATGGTGGTTCTTTTGAGGTGGCTGAGCTGCCCACGGCTCCTGTACTTGAGGGGGAAGGCACGGACACCTCATACTCTAGTTATATAAGCCCACCGGTACAGGAATGTTCCGAGATAAGGATAGTTCTCCGCCAGCTGTTTACGGCATTGGAAAAGGTGTGGGGGGGTCGTTCAACAATCTCCGAGCACAAAAAAGGAAATTAAGGATGCTCTTGAGGACAAGTTATTCTTTACAAAGCAAGTTGTCAGCTATTACATGAATATCTTTTTTAAAATCGTCGGAAGCAGCTCAGAGCCAGGCAATATCTCAGGCAGAAATTACGACACAGACTCCTCCGCGGGGATTCCAACTGGATGATGTTTTGTGTCGGACTCTGTCGGACAAGGACTACTGGAGGTTGTAAGCCTGTCTTGACCTCCCAAAGTGATCTAGGTATCTCGAGTGAATGAAGATAAGGCAGTTTTGATGGAAACATGCAGGTTTATTGACTTCACAACTTCTATACCGCATTACGGAGATGGGAAATATTTCAGTGTTATTGCTGGCAATGTTATAAAAGATAACGCCCGGCTTTTGGATAGAAATGACAACGTCTCTCTTCACCGTGGTTCACTATCTGTTATGAGTCTACTGCCATATAATCAACGATTCTTGGCACTGTCTTGAGAGCTTTGAGAGATCTTGTCTGGGAGACCGCTGACCCGGTTTCTTCTTGCCACCGGGTACACTTGGTCGGTGTATTGAGCGGATGGCTTCGTCTTTTGGCCAATCAGAGGGGCGCTGTGGCCAAATTTTTGGATATAAGACACTCGTCCAACAACGTAATGATTTAACATCTAGGATAGGCCATTCGAGCCCTGCCAATGTGGAGAGCGGCACTGTAGTTGTAAAGTCAGCTGGTCATTTGTATGCCAAACTGGTACTGCATGTTAAAAAAGCTATATCAGACTATAAAGTGGGCGATATTTTGTCCCTTCAGCAGAGTGGTGGAGGCGAATTTCAAATACGAGTACGTGGTGCTGAAAAGTCTGCAGTTCTTTTATCAGTGAGGTTACTCTGGGTTTACGGGTAGATCTGGAGTCATTAGGAGGCCGGCGGACAATTGTGCACGCTCAGGATATAAAGGACACCACTTCCTTGGACGAGGTAACTGCAGCAGTGGGACTCGTGGTAGGTGAGACAACTGAATCCTCTGGGTCGTCATTACGTTAGAGGCAGGCAACGGAAAAAAATCTGAACCGGTGGGCTGACCTGTCGTGCCGGACGTACTGCCGTTGGACAGGGTGGTCCATTAGAGTGGATAGGAACCCTCTACGGGCTGTGCTATGCTTCATTGTGGAACCCACAATGAAGCATAGCGGCCCGGGGGGTGAGGGTGAAGGAGAAAAAACGAAAGATAAATGCATTTTTTTAATAAATTAATTTTATTAGTTCATTTCTTTACTGTGCAGACACAAAAAATGTATTAATACATTTGAATTGCCTTAAAAATCATATTTATTTGAAAAAAAAAAAAAAAATGAAAATAAAAAATAATAAAATAATGGGTCTTGTAAGAGTTGGCCAATTTTGTCCGGATTACGAAATCTAATTGAAATATCACCTAATAATTATATCGTGATCTTTTAAAACTTAATTTTTTTATACTTCAGAGCTCTACAAACTGAAAAATACAGACTATATTATGAATTAGAATTGTTTACTAAAGTATAATTTCTTGAAATAGAAATAAACAACATTTAGAGGCTTACAATTTGGAGCATTATAATAGGCAAAATTTAGACTTTAGAGGATTATAATTGGCCTTATTAATTTAATTCAATGCAATTTTAGAGAATATTGATTCTGTATATTCAGTTAGAAAACTGTATAAAAAGAATAATTTTCTCATTAGCTCTTGATCTTTATGTCTGTTTTAATGTAAAACGTTATAATCGAAACAAATTTCCTATGATTATTAAACAAAATTATATCAACTTCCAGCACTTCATTTATTTGCAAAATTTAACCAAAAAAGAAATCTTTTAAGAATATATTTTTTGTTTGAATTACAATAGTGTTTTTAAAATAAAAATTGGATCTTTTAATTCAGAATAATACAAAAATTCGGAGGTCCCGGGTTCGAATCCCGGTCAGGCATGGCATTTTTCACACACGCTACAATTCATTCATCCCATCCTCTTGAAGATATACCTTAACAGTGGCTCCGGAGGTTACAAAAAAAAAGAAGAAAATACAAAAATGAAGTTTTAAAAGGTTATTATTATTATTATTCTTCAGAAAATGATTATGTCACAGGATTATTTACTATTCATACTAGAAATATACATAATCAAATTGACAGAGATATTTAAACATATATTTTTATTATTTAACAACTTGCAAATCCAGGAATGCTGTATCAATTTTGAAGTGCTTTGTGTTTAACGTAAGGCTTTAATTAAAATAAGCATTACATTAAACACAGGCTTGAGTTTAAAATCAGGTTAACTTTTTTTAATTTTTTTTTTAATACGATTTTTACACATTGACGTGTCACTTTGAATGATAGTTCGGTATAACAGAGGATTAAAATTTCAACTATTTAGTTTTAATATACAAAATGTCGAATAAACTATTTGAAAATTATAAGAAAAGTTATTTATTTTTATAGAAAAATAACATTAGCAACCTAATAGCAGAGAAAAAAAATCATAAAATATTGTTATTCATACAATGAAATTTACCAATTCTCAGAATACATGTTGGCAATGGAAATAAATATCGGTTATAAAAGATGGAAATATCCCTAACATTCATTCTGCCCCAATATCGAAACTGAACATATATATCCACACACGAATGACAGTAAAAAGAGAGACAGAGAAAGAGAGAGTATGTATGAGTGTGCGAGCGCGAAAGCGTGTGTGTACGGATTAATTCTTCACGTACAATATAAAAAATAGGAGTTTATTGCATACTGTACAGTGCTTTCCAGTTTCCATAAAGGGGAATTTCACATACCGGTTGCAAAAAAAAAAAAAAAATGAAATAAAAATATTTTCAGTACATTGGTTAATTATGCAGAAAAAGGGATACATACAAATATATTTATATATATATATATATATATATATATATAAAATCGATCAATATAAATAACTCTGTATTGCTCATTTATCTGTTTTTTAAAACCTTGTTTTTTAAAAAGTCATATAAAACAAATTAAGACTATACTGTATTGTAAATTTTTCAGAAATATTTGTAAAGGTGTTCATATGGTTTTAATACAATTTGTAGGAAAAGATCTGCAAAAATTCTTACAATGGTAGGCATATATTAGGACATCTGAAGTCTGAACTTAGTTGATTTAACTATTTATTAATCTATTTATCTTGTGGATATTCTGGAATTCTTCAGATATCCCACGCAGCATTCTGGATTTCGGGTCCATGGACAACCGTGCAGACAGGCTCAAGCCAATCATACCTGACAAGTGTAGTTAATTGAAACTGAAGAACCACACACACAGACACACAAGTACATACACACACCTACGCTTACACACAAAAAAACACACAGACACACACACACACCTTTGCTTTCACACACAAAAAAAAGTGTGGATGTGTGAGGAGGGAGAGTGAAAGGCAGAATGTCTGTGTGAGCAAGAGGAATTTTTATAAATAGAAGAACACCAGAAGAAAAGAAGAAGTAAAAAAAAAATGCGGATGGGTGTGTGAGTGAGTGAGTAGCATGAATGAGAGTGCGAAGATTTTATATTTTTTTTTTGTTAACAGGGAGGAGATAGCTAATCGGAAGATCGATTAAGAAGAGAACGTAGTCCAAAAGCAAGAATTTTGGACCCCCCCCCTGAGATTGAGTTATGCTTAATTGCGGATCCGGTCTCGGGGCGGAAAAGTCCGGTGAGGGCGGTTTAGTCGGTATGGGGCAGGTTATATTATGCCTAACAACACCTTGGCAGAGCCTGTTAGTCAGTTAGCTAGCCCGGGACGGAGAGCGTCCTGAGTCCCAGCGCCACACACCCGTTGTGGCGAGCGTAAATGGCATTCCTTCATCTCCGAAAAAAAAACACAAAAAAAGGAATAACAGTATCCACTATTCAGTATTAAAATCCGAATAAAATCAACCTTTAAAAAAATTCTAACCTGAGAACTCTTGACTTCGAAATCAATCGATGATGAGCTTTACCAATAAAACAACTCGGCGGTTAATTTAACAATGAAAGGAAATGTAAAAAATAAGGACTTTTAAGGAAACAAATGTTAGAATAAATGAAGTACCGATCTATAAATGAATAAATGAAGGTTAGGATAAATAATAATAAACAGTAGTATTGTCCTTCATATTTTCTGATGTTCTATTTCATGTATTGTTGATACTTGTATTCTGTATTGTGTAATTCCTGATGTAACCACTGCGGTAAGAACTCGCGCAAAAAATAGGAAGAGAAAGAGGATCTCGTTGGTACTGACTGACGACCTACCGATGAAATGTACATTGTGTGGATATGATAGGAACGATGTCATGGGGCATCAGGGATGCATATAAAAAAAAAAACGAGATGTGCGCCAGGGGCGAATCGTGGCGATGTGTAGGGCCAGGGAGGTAGCCCAACTACTGAGGATATCTCGGTTTGGGGCACACGCAAAAGTGTCCTGGGTCGGGATACTTCCGAGGACGCATGGGGGCCCCTCGAGGGTTCAGAGGGTCGCGCACGGGGGAGAGGGCCTGGTGTGTGCAACACACATCCGACTCTCGATAGGGACGGGATGGGTAGCTCCTCTGAGGAGGGGCATTTCGGTACTTCGCAAATGAAAGGGTCGGGTGCCTCGAGGAATCCCGAATGGGGGCCCGGATGGGGGGGTTCTTAAGGGACCCCAAGACAGGGAGGGGTAGGGTAATCTGCTGCCACGACACTCCCCGGCGACTGAGTTATGCGTAAGCATAACTGCAATTGGGAGGGTCCAGTTGAAAAAACTCCTCCGGAGTTTTACCCAACTCCGGGAACCCGCCTAGGCGGTGTGAAAAAAAAAACATAGGATATAATAAAATAGTAACATGAAAAGCAGAAAATAATATATATTTTATTTCCTTTACAATAAAACAAATTCTATCAGTGTCTGATTTTAGTTGAAAACAATATCTGTTATGACGCTTCATAACTAAATTTATTTGATTACTAATATCAGACAATGTTTATGTGTAATTAGACACTGATTAAAAATTAAAAATTATCTGTGTGGTAAGTCGATTATTTTCACGTTTTAGTATGGTGAATATCTTAGCTGTTTCCCATAAAATTTCATTAACTACTAATAAATTTAAATGAATTTCTAAATTTTGGAGTTATTTTTCATTTCTTGGAATAATTTCTTCTTTTATTATTACACAAAGAATTAATTATTACTTTCCCGGCTATGGTGGTATATACTGCTGTAGCTGTAACGAGAATGTATATAGATCGGCAAAAAAACATTTTTCTGATTGGCCTTTTTTAGGTCAAACCTTTACAGTTTTTATATCAATAGGCATTCAAACCACTTTATAATATTTTGTCCACACCATTCCAGTGATCTGTGGTAACAAAAAATATTATTTAATTAAAAAAAAATTAATTTTTCATTTAAAATAAAATTTTAGTTTATTTTTCATTAAATAATTTATTCTTTTTTCAATAAAAATGAGCTATTTATCATAAAGAGACAAATTGATCTAAAAAAGATTGATTTGAAAAAATAAATTGCATAATTTGACTGGCATAGCCGAGAAAGCTATGCAATTCAGCACCGGTTTTTTTTTTCTTTGTAACAACGTACTGTTTATAGAAATCAAAAGAATCAGGTATTTCCAAAAAAAAAAAAAGATAAAAAAACTTGAAGTATTTCAAGGTCAGATGTTTTTCATCTTTGAATGCCGTATTCTGAAACTGGATTTAATATAACTTAATACACCTATGTAATTTGTACTACTAATTGGAATTTCACTTTATTGATAAACTGTCAACTAGGACTATTAATTGAAAAAAAAAACTCTATATTTTCTAAATTTGTTTAAAATTTATACTTAAGTCGGTACTAAATTAAAAACAAGAAATTATTACAGGTTATTTACGTTTAGAAATCGATTATACTTTTTTAAACCTTAGATTTTCTTTTTTCAACTTAATAATGACTAGACCTATAAAAAAATGCTTTCAGTATGTAAAAATCGTTTTCACTAAACTCAAAAAAATAATATGTTTATTTTTATAGAAATAAAATAAGAGGTAGACATAAAATTACTATTGTAGATTGTGATTTAAGCTCACTGGTATTATGTATTTCGTATTTGTATGTATTATGTATTATACAAATGTGTTATTATAATAAAAATGTATTGTGTGTGTGTGTGTGTGTACGCGCGCGCGCGTATTATTTTAAGTTTATACAAATACATTCAGATAAAATATATAGTCAAAGGAGTTTTTTAAAATCGATTTATTTTTACACTAAACAATTTTTTTCAATCAATTTTCTTGACCTTCATGCGAAATTTTCTTGCGTATTAAAATGATACTGTATTGCGCAATAAAAATCAAAATTTATCAATAATGTGTCAAAAAAAATTAAAAAGTATCATCAGATCGTTTTTTTAAACGATAAAATTTTCGTTTAAAAAATCTTCTACTCAAATTATTTGTAAAAACTTAGTGGGATAACCAGAGAAACAAAAAAATAAGTGAATTTGGTTGAAATAATAATAATTTCATATAAAAAATACACAAGAATTGCTTGAATTGAGAAGCTCATCTCTTTTTTGGAGTTGGAGGAAAAACCTGATGAGAGGGTGTAAATTATATTTGGATACTAGTATATTTGTATGTGCCACTGTAACAAATAAATGGTTCCACGTATTTTTTTGAAAATGGTATCAAACGATTCGTCTCAATTACTCGAGAGGCACAAGATAAATCACTGAAAAAAAAAAAAATTACAAATGGTATAGACCAGAGTTATTAAAATGTAAAATAAACATACTTTGAAACTCGCATCGTTGTCATCATTATCATCTATAAACTTAAAAGCTAAAAAAAAAAAGAAAAGAAAACTACAATTTATTATAGATTTTCATATTGATACATCGTATTTGGTTATTAATAATAGTTCTAAAAGTTAAAGGATATCAGATATAGAAGAACATTCAGATCCTCTAGAATTAAATGATCATGAAAATATTAAGAAAATTAATTTAAATAAATATATTATAATTATAAAAAAGTTTTATAGAATAACGGAAAGTTATTTATAAAAATCTGATTTAGACAACACATGACTTCATCGTAGCCCTATTAAATTACTTTCAGATATTTTTTGCTGCACTTTATTTAAACTTACTTCATTTGAAGGTTAGATACGATCATTCAATTCTTTAATAAAGTGGACAGTTATACAATTGCTAAAATATTAGTCTTTATTAACATCAAATAATTATACAATTATTAATTCAACAATCTTGCAAGAAATATTAGGATAGAGTAAAAGTCCCTAAGGCTAGATAGAGCTTACTACGGCCTAAGAGCCGTAGTAAAAAGCACATAAAATTTTATTTCATTACTAGTTTCTGGCATTTTTTTTTTTTAATTGATATTAATCGATTATTTGATATTAATTATTATTTATCGTAAAATTTAAAAAAAAGTGGTTAATAATTGTTAATAAATCAATACATTTAATTAAAAAAAAAAAATTAAAAAAGGAGATTAAGTTTGATTCGAAGGGATGTGGCTTTCCTTTATAAGATCCAAATATTTTATTTATAAAAATTTCATTTAGTTATAACTCTGGAACCAGTGAAAATAAGTACCACTTATGATAGATATATCATTGAAAAGATCTTAATGAGAGCTTATTACTACAGTTAAGAAAAAAATCCAAAATTGAGATTGTGCAGATCTGACGATACGAATTATTTTTTATTGCGTGTAGCTTCTCAATAATATTTCCCTACTATCATAATATTGGTTTATTTTAACAATAGATGCTGATCTTTCGACCCAGCGATGTAACAAGCTGCATCTTTACTTAACAGACAAACAAAGTTATAGCGTTCATTCAACAAAGGAAAGAGCTTTGATTCAACAAATTTACATTTAATATGAAAAATTATTAAAAAATATCATATAACTTATTAAATTTAATAAAAATTGTTAAAAATTATCACGAAATATTTTTTATGTTCAATTTTAGTAAATTACATTTTTTTATCGTCAACATATTTATTACTTTTCCCAACTATTATTTAGTAGAAACTTAGTCGTCATGTCTTAATCTTTTTCCGCTTCATGTGAAATTAATTAAAACTGGATGTTCTTTTATATCATCCATTAACCTAATTCGTCTCTATACAAGATTCTACAACTTTCTCTTTCTTCTCTCTGTCTTATGACTCCGTAACGAATTGTATTAACCCACCTAATTTAAAATATCCTCCTGTAACATCAAATTTCAACGGTCTATATTCTTTTTTGTTTTACGAGTAAAATGATAATATTAAAAATTTATGTTATATTCATACTGAATTTCATCAAGCTTCAGGATTTATTTGTAACATTGATTTTACTTATTTTTGGTTTTTAAATGATAATATAAAATCTATCGTATATACTCGTATAATACGATAGATCTCTATTAGTTATAATATATTATGAAATTAATTATTATAAACTTATATTGACCTTAACGCGATAGATAATCTAATTTAACATACTTTATAAAATTTAATTGTAAATTTAAAGAGATCTTATATAGTACGTTTCTTAATATTATAAATAATTATATTCTGCAATAAGGTTGCTTTTTTAGCGTCTACGGATTATCCTACAGGGAATACTTTAGTTCTTGAATTTTACTTAAATAAGGAAAATAATAGAAATTGAAGTAATAAATAGATATAAAGAAATAAGGAAGAACATTTTAAAGGGTCTAAAAGTAAGGTAATATGGTGTAAATGAAAGAATGAAGTAGAATTGTGTAAAAGCAGAAGAGAATGTTGTTTTCACTTCGTGTGCCAATTAACTCCTTCCGAGCTAATAAAAATAGCTAGGAGTTTTAGTTGAAAGCTATTCAACTAAAACAATACTGTACTGTATTTTAAGGAAAAACCTACGAGTAAATTTATTTTCAACTATTTTCGTTTAATGGAATTATAGTGTAAGCTTAATGTATATTTTAAAAATAGAAATAAAATTACTTGAAAAGAAATGGAAGTTATTAATTAAAATATAAAAATACATCAGTTAATGTGTACAATTATTATTATTTACAGAAATTGGCAATAATGTAAATGCTACTAACAATTAAAAATAAGCTTATTATAAAATAAATTATGGGAAAAATATAACTCGTAGGATTTTTCGATTTAAAAATTTATCATTAAAAAAAAAGTTTCTATGAATCAAAAACAATATTATGCTCAAAAATCGTTTACTTATCTACAAATTCTTCTTCCTTGTACCTAAATTTGACTTCTTTGTATGCCTATTAAATTTCATATACACATTTTTTGCTGCAATTTTAAAATTATTTCATTTGAAAGTGAGTAACGATCCTTCAATTCTTTAAAATTTCGAGAGTTACCAAATTGCTAAAATATTAGTTTATAACATTAAATATTTATACAATTATTCAAAAATCTTACCGGAAATATTAAATTAGAGCAAAACTCCCTTTATTACTCTTTAAATAAATATAAGCCTTATATCTATCTAATACTATGTTTGTTAAATTATGATAAAATCATTAAAAAAATGAAAACAAAAACGAAACAGGTTACTAAATTTTATGCGATATTTATTATCAAGTAGACTGAAACAAATGGATAAATAAAAATAATATAATTCTTAATTATTATTAAATAAGATATTTCCAAATCAGATGTGGACACCACATGACTTCCTTGTACGCCTATAAGGTTTTCATATACACATTTTTTTTTAAAATGATATTTATTTATTTTTTATTATTATATATTTTTTTGTTATTATTGAATTATTATTTATCGTAAAAATTTTGTAACAATCAGAGGTTTAATAATTATTAATAAATAAACATATTTAAATTTAAAAAAGTTAAGAAAAGGAGATGAAATCTTCTGATTTGAACCGATATGTCTTCCCCTTATAAGATCCAAATATTTGATTAATTAAAATTTAATTTGGCTATAACTCTGGAATCAGTGAAAATACGTACCACATTGCAGTTAAGAAAAAGTTCAAAATCAAATTTTTTGGAATTTTTCCTTTTTTGGACACTTACTGTTCAGTCGATTGCAATCAAAAGGGGAAGTGCACTAGATGTTACAATCCTAAATCAAAAATGTTAACATTCTACAGCTAATAGTTTTTGAGTTAAGCAAGATTCGTACTTCCGTACAGACGTCACGCCAAAATGTATTCAGGGATGGTCAAAATGGATACTGCCGTTGAAATCTGAAAATCGAAATTTTTCACGATGTCTTTATACATTATTTTTATAAAGACAAGTGGCAGGTTGACACAGAATAGTTGAAATATATCTGAAATAGTTGAGTAATACCTGAATAGTTGAAAATAATACTTGAAATTGTGGTAATTGTATGGGCAATTATCATACTGAAAAACAATCTCGTTTTACTATTTTACGAAGAAAAATTATTATAAAGGTAATAATATAAATTACAAAGGTAATTTATATTATTTACACACAGATTGTGTATTAAATATGTAAAGTATATACGAGATAGTAGATTTATGTAAATACAAATTTTGTTTTTTTATTTTTACTATTAGATTCTTGGGTATATTTTAAAAAGTATGATCTACATGTCAAAGCAGGATACATTTACCCTGTTCAGACATGTAGTTTAATGAAGAATATATGATAGGCAAAATCTTTCAGATTTTCGCTGCAGATAATATATATATTTGTTATTTATTTTTATTGTTAGATTCTTGGGCATATTTTAAGAAGTATGATCTACATGTCAAAGCAGGATACACTTACCCTGTTCAGACATGTAGTTTAATGAAGAAGATATGATAGGCAAAATCTTTCAGATTTTCTCTGCAGATAATATATATATTTGTTATTTATTTTTATTGTTAGATTCTTGGGCATATTTTAAGAAGTATGATCTACATGTCAAAGCAGGATACACTTACCCTGTTCAGACATGTAGTTTAATGAAGAAGATATGATAGGCAAAATCTTTCAGATTTTCTCTGCAGAT
>JAAAKQ030079800.1:0-15088 GCA_010016005.3 Zanna intricata | reverse complement strand
ATACATATCATCCTCATTCATCCTCTGAAGTAATACCTTACGGTAGTTCCGGAGGCTAAACAGAAAAAGAAAGAAGAAAGTTAAACGACATAGCCTGAAAAACTGGTGGATCAAGTTCGGTGGCGGCCCAACAAGGGCCGCCACCGATGACTGACTGGGGATCCCTCTCCTGGGGAAAACAAAATACGAGACCAGAGACTCGGTCAGATGCCCCTCTCGAGGGGGGATCTGGCTAGAGATAAGGCACACTAAAAGATTCGAACCGATGAGGGACCAGCGATTGCTCCCTATTTGAATGGACATAGAATAATAGAGAACACCCAACCGACGGCTCGATCTCCCGTACCGGATTTACAGCCGGCGGGCCGGGAGGGCCGTTAGAGTTAAAGGACACGCCCGTGCACCGAGCAATACTTATTTATGGGTCCGGTACAGGAATGTAGGGCAAAAAAAAAGAAAAAAGTAATAATTCATGTTTCGTGCTGGATTTAAAAATTTTTTAAACAAATAAAATCTATATCCACATTACATCAATATAGTATTTCTCTCTTTTTTACATTTTATCTTTCATCACCTAATTATCTGATATTCATGGTTCCGTAACGTTATTCGAAGTAACAGATTTATATAGCACAATTTTATTGTGTTTTTTTTTTCTTTAGAAAAACTACTAAACACCGTCACCAGAACGCTAATTAACGACCAGTTAGCGATTTTATAGAATATTTGAATTTTTATCTTAAAATTCATTTAACTGTCATCATATATATTAATAAATTAATGTTACTATTAAAAGCAACGGCTGTCTTAGTCTAAGTTATTCATAAAGATTCAATGAATTAATCATTTATAGAATATTGATGGATTATATATGGAATTAGATTTAATGTTTTGTTTTAAAATAGATGTACAAAAAACTAAAATTATATTCGGATTAACATATTCTAAATTTCTGAGTATATGACCTTTAAAAATATTTAAAAATTTGTTATTCTACTAAATAATAATTAGATGAGTTCATAGACGTATTCAACTACCATTATACAATTTGTAGTGATAATTTTAGCCCAAAAATTACAACAATTAGTCAAAACTTTTTTTATTATATATCTGTAATGTGCAAAGTGAAAATCAAGGATTATGTATAATGCCTGAGTAATGTGATAAATGTTCGAGCAACCTGGGCAATAAGATTAATGAATGAAAATTATTCACTTTGCCCGGGAAAAATTTATAACATCCAATGGCGTTTGGGTGTGATTAATAAGTGCAAAATAATAATCACTTTGCTCGGGTAATGTAATTACACTTAGTTCTTTTATGTATAAGATTCCAGAGCTCTTATTTATTTGCATTTATCCTTATTTATATTTAAAATCTTTACTTAATTACCTATCTTTAGTAATTAGTAAATTATAATATTAAAGTTAATAATATTACACATTATCATTTCAATTTAACTTTAAAAACAATCAAAATTTATCAAATATTCATTATTATAATAAATACGATCATTTTCATCAACAAAAGATTTTCTGGAGAGGCTCAATAATTCACACAGTTTTTATTCAGTCATACAGGTATTTTGTCAAGTTTGCAATAAGATACTGTCACTGTAAGCATATTCTACCGAGATGGAATTATCTGTAGATGAAATCAAAGTTCGATTTGACAATTAGATATAAATAAACTCAGAAACTAAAATAAGCAAATATTTATTGAAACCGAATATTTAGATGTAAATGAGTAAGTTAAACTATCGAAGGAAAAGTAACCAAAATATTGTCAACATCAGCGTCACTGTGATGATCTCAAAGGTGGACAGCGTCTCAAAAGTGGTATCGAAGAGTTTGTTGTTCCATTAAAAGAGGATGATTCGACTATCAAACATTAAGCACATCTAGAGAACACTTTTGGAATAATTAATTATAAAACAATTATGGACACGATGGAAAAAATCAGATGGAGGTAAAAGCGAAGGAGTACAAGAACATAACTAGGAAAATGATTTCGACATACGAGTAAATTTCTAGATACACAATGCGTACCTAGTAAAGTTTTAGTAGTAAAGCGTACTTAGAAAATGTTTAGTAGTAAAAACCGATCATAAACACAAAAATTAACTCTAGGTGCCAAATAGATCTCATAACTGTTTTTGAGAATTAGCTTTTTAATTAAAAAAAATATTTGTCAGGTTTTTCGAAAGTAATTTTTTTTACATACATCTGAGAATGATTTTGCTATTGCTCTCATCGAATGCATTTGAAAAAATTATTTATAGAAAAAAAATCAAAATTTTATAAGATTTCTACAAATTTGTCAAAATATTATGAAATTTGATTAAATTTCATAATAAAATTATTATGAATATTATTTCCCGTTTGAAGATCAGAAATAAAAAATCGATCTCATGCTTAACATTTTTACATACAAAAAAAACATACGCTATTTATTGATTTTTCGTTTAAAATTTTCCGAATTACGTAGAATTATTAGTCGGTTTTAAAAATAATTTAACTTGACCTTTTTTCTTTATTTTTTTTTTTTTTAATGATATGATTCCCCTGCAGGAAATGTAGAAATAAAATCGACTTGAAATTTCAGTCAAAGAATCATTCTATATTGTTTAGTTTAAAAAGTGAGATAATATTAAAGTATCGACATAGCTGTTGAAAAAGCTAGATACCTACTGAGAGATAATTTCTTTTTCCATTTTATCTAAAAAAAGAAAGGAGTACAATACTTCTAAGCAGTAATGTCGATTTATTTCTACTCTTTTTGTCGTCCTGTGCTAGTAAATTGTTGTAAAGATAGTCGTGACTACTATTTCTAGAATGATGATTGCAAAATAAAAATGAAAGAGGCAAAACACAGAGAAGAACATTGACAGATTGTTGCGATATAACGTTTTATATGTACTACCATCTCCTACAACTTTTATTAAAGAATGCAATTCTCTACTTTTTTTATCGCTACCATATTACCTTTACAATAGAACAAGTGGTGTTATGCTCTCATTATTAGTGAGGGTGACAGATCATAACAGAAGAATCTAACCTCACTGTTATATCGGTTCACTAAATCTAACAAAATTACGAGGCCCGACGTGGCATTGAAATCAATGCAAAATAAACCTTCGCGGTAGTGCGACTAACTGTTCGCATTCTGTGCGGTTTTAAATCTATCATATAACTAAGCGGAAAAAATTAATATCGAGGACATACTTTCAGCACAAGTAGAAAGTATTAATTCAGAGGCAGTTTTATAAATACGAATATCTCAAGAGATATAAAAAGTATATTGTTCATTTGGGTATCAGGCTTGTTCGCGCATGTCACCCACCCACATATACTCTCAAAATATTATTAATGAGTAAATATATTTATAAACACATGACAATATAATATATCCCTCTCTTTTTCTGTTTAGCCTCCAGAACCACCGTAAGGTATTACTTACGATGGTATATAATATACAGCTAAATCAAATTTTAAGCAGAGAAAAACTGCACAATTAATTCTATCCACTTCAGAATGTGTAATTTTAATTCTATGTCATTAAAGACTTAGAGATACTGTCATAGCTAATTTTATATCTCTACTCTTCAATATTAACATTAGTTAGTAACAAATTAAAACATTTATTTGTGTACTATAATAAGCAAAATAAATAACTTTTACAAAAAGTTTCTGTTTCATAAAAATGGGTTTTCTTCTTTTGCTTTTAATTAAAAATTCTGACAATTTTTCTTTATTCAATTAAAAGAGTTTATTTAAAGCATCAAACATTACTCTATAAAATAGCTAATAACATTACATAAATAAAACTGGTTGAAATAAAAAAATAAATAAAAATACTTTTTTATCAGAAAGGTAGAATTCCAAATCAAAATATATTTCCTTTCATGAAGGTTTATAAAAAAAAAAAAAGAAAAAAATAACTTTAAAGATAAAATAACATTACTTATCTATTTTAATAACAAAAAATAAAATCATTGTAGTAGTAAACCTCTTTCTTTAAAAAAAATCTTCCAAGATATTTTATATTCTTCATTTAAATTCATTACGGTAAAAGATAAAGAGCACCTAGAATGATTATTATTTTGGATGCGGTCATATTAATATAATGATAGAGTACATAAGCGAGTATTAAACCTAAAATGCTCTACGTCTTTATGAAATATAAAATACAGTCGGTGAAGTGTCGTTGAGATCGAAGAGATTTGGTAATTCATTCATAACTGAATCACAATTTACTGATGAGAACAAACAGATTTTCATTCGTGCAGGAATAAACAAGATGAAGTATTTTTATTATACACAATGTATATGGTTTTGCTGACTTAACGGTTTCATTGTTAATAATTATCAAAAGACGCAATCCTTCAGTCTCGACTAACCTCTATCTGATTAACAGCAAACTGTACTGACAAAGATTGTTCGTTTAGAATAATGAAGATGTCTAAAATATATAGACCGAATATTATTTATTAATTTTTCTTTAAAAGAATTAACTGAACAATATAAATAACATATTTTTTTAAAGCCAATTAATATTTCTTTTGTTCTTGTTAATATTTTTTATTCTGATTTACGCTCAATTTTAAGATAGGAAAAATAAATTTTTGTAATCTCTACTCACAAAAAAAAATTCAAATTAACGACTTTCTACAACTTATTATTAAAGAAGAAACAAATAATTACCAGGAACAGACGGTTAAATACAGATAATTAGATTTTATAACTGTTTACGATAGACCCTTGCATCCTTAAAAAGGAAAAACTATTTTTGGATGATACAGTATTAAGAAAATCAATGAATGAATATAAACTATAAAAAATAAGTAAATTACCATTATACACAAATATAATAATTTTTAATTTGATCAAGATAGAGAAATAAAATAACCTATTTATCTCTAAAAAAAAACCTGTATTTCAAATACTCTCTAAAGTGTAAAAAGATAAAAAGCTTTTCAATTTTTATTTAAATATCAAATGTTAGAAATCTGCGCCAAACTAAAAACAAAACAACCAGAGACTGATTGAAATTAGATATTATTAATTTTAAGTTCAGTTTTTTTTTTTTGTTTTTTTACGTGAGTTTATTAATTATAAACTTTTATGACTGTTTTATTACCATATTTTATTTCCATTCGAATAATCAATACTAACATTTAAAACAGATTTTCCTCTGCTGAAAAGCTGATATTAACTGTTTGTAATAATACTACTTGACGCAGATTGACCCGTTATATTATTATTTAAAGCCATTCAATGTAGATGAAATATATATAAGTATTCTGAAAAATAAAACAAATTTTTTTATGCCAAAAAATGTAAACTAATTCGTCTTATTTGCTAACAATTGATATTTAAAAAGTAAATTCAGTTTTTTTTATCATAAAAAGTAATACTTCTTTCGGATTCAATTCGTCTTAAATTTTACTAAAAAAAAAAAAAAAAAGTAATAACTTAACATTTTTGCATAATTTTATAAAATTATCGATCTATAAAATACATATACTTGTATCTGTAAAAAAAATTTGTTCTCAGAAATATTAATTCACCATAACTGGTTTAAATTATATGCCGTTTTATCAAGACATTGTTTTTACAATTGGCTGAAAATATAAAGAGAAATGTTTTACAATCTTTCTATTTTGGGTTCCAGTAGGACATCACATGACCTACTCACTTAAGATATTAAAAATATTTTTAATGTAAACTTATATTTAAAAATTATAACGAATTAAAAAATATATAGCTAATGTATTTAAGTAAACCGGCTAAATTACTTAATAAACTATAACTTTTATCAACTATAATAAATAGGAAGAAAATTGCAGAACCTTAGTGATGTGTAAACGGTTTCTATACGTAATCGGTTGTGAGATTATCCTAGATGAAAGAACCAGAAAATGATATGGATGTCCTCCATGAATAATAAGCATTTTATCCCAGGCATTTTAGTTAAGGTAAGAATTAACTTAATTTCCCGTTACGTTTTTCACCGAAATGAATTCAAGTATATTGTCACATATCCATATGTCAAGCCCAACAAAATTCAAGTTAATTTAATCCTAAGCGACACCTTCACTTTATTCACCGCAATATTTGGCAGTATAATAAACATCGTAACTTTCGGTGAAAGTAACTCTAATGAAGTCTATAATTAAATGGGCTATAACTAAATATAAAATGAAGAAATAGTTATAGATAACCTTTTATCCATACTTTTAATTAAGTCTTCAAATTAAAATCTTCTCCAGATTAAAATCTGCTAACCCCAAAATCGCTTTGCTAATGCTAGCCAAAGATACTGTACTATTCTTAATTGTGTCTGTTATTTAATATTAACAACTCTTTACTACATTATAAATGAAAAGTTTTTATTTGAAGAATGCCTACTTAGTAAATTTTTAATATCAACCACATCGTAAAATCGGCTGGTTATTTTATTTATGCTATTTTTATATTTACTTTCAATTCTAATTATTCTTTTAATATTTTTGCTGTTATGATTTTTTAAGAAAGTGACTTTAACTAATCCAAAAACTGCATTATCATTTGAGTATCCTCAATGTAAATTATTACGAAACTAAAAGATATTTTTCTTATTAGTACTTAAAAAATAACATCTTAAACTTGTAGTACAGACGACAGCATTACAATAGAAAAAATAAAACAAAAAATGGGAGCTTAATCTCACAATTTACATTTATTTGTTAATTCCAATTTAAGGTGTCATAGTTACGTGAAAGTGTTTTCTCTCTGACAGGAAACAGAGCATGATAACGTCCTTAGTCCTAAAGCGTGCACGCGTGTGTGAGTGTTTCTGTGTACTGTAACCAGTTCCTCTACTATTATCATAACTACGTCTATTGAATATACATGTCGTTGTAATCGGATTCAATGCGAGTTGTTTTTACTACAGAAAACTCAGGTGTTTGTTACATTGAACCTAAATCATTATCAATTTAAAATGTTACCTTATTTCAGTAAGTTTGTTTATTTACTTAGTAATATAGCTTATCGTTAATAGAGTTTTATAATGTATAAACATATCTATGTTTTCGCACGCTGCCAATGTTACAAGAAGTAAAACTATTACGTCTTACACGTAATTAAACACTTAATATTTCTGAGTGTCACAACTGCACAAAAATACCAGCATATAAATGCAGACTATTTTTTTAGAGATGCTTATTTAAATTTAACTAACGGATTAGTTTTAATACATTCTAATATTTGCTACTACATTTGCTTACTCCAAATATCAATGATAAATGAAAAGGATTTATTATTCGATGATTTATGAATAATTTTGCCTGTTCATAATCCCTGATTAAACAGTTAAAAAGTGTGGGTATGATTTTATATATAAAAATATTTATATACTGTATTTGTTACAAATGTTTATATTATATGAGATACATATGGAATATGTTTATTGATACGTAATTCTTTAGCAAAACTGGTAGGTCTAATTTTAAGAAACGTATATTTCACTCATTTGAATATTAAAAAAATTAACAGATTTTTTTAATAAAGTTTATGGTATTTTTTAATTACTTAAATCACATGTAAATATGAATCAAATTTTTTTAAAATGTAATGTTATCTCAAAAAATAATTACAAACCATGAACAGTGGTAGATTATAATGGCACAGATTTATTAAAATGGTACTGGTAATTATTAAAACAAAATTCTTTTCCGAAATTACGTAAAGTCATCAATGGAAAATAAATGGAATTATAATTTTGTACCCAGAAATTTTATTTTAATTAATTTAAAATTAATTTATTAATTTAATTTAAATAATAATAATTAAATATAATAATAATTATATTATTATATAATAATAATATAGGCTACAGGCTAACGAAGTTATATTTACTAATGAAAGATGAATTTTCTACTGAATGACAATGCCAAGCCTGACTAGGATTTGAATTCAGAATCTTCCGAATGGAAGGAAGAGATAAAACCAAATAAATGAGTTTTAAAAATCTTTTAAATGTCAACAGTAAGATTTTCATTTTATTACAATAACTTTTTTGTTTTTTCCGACCAACAGTTTCGGGAAAAACTAGAAATCTCCTTTAAAAAAGTGTTTTTTCCTATTGTCCAAAACACAATAGATGAAAAATTTGATGTGGACACCACATGAGGCTTTCTTGTACAAAAATCCAAAAATAATACGATTATAAATTATAAGTTTCAATTAATATTAAATTATCAGATTTTTCACCAAATCGAATTATGTAAATTTTATTTAACTAATTTAAAAAAATTTTTTTAAATTGTTTTTATTGAATTATTATTTTAAACATTTTCTTACAATCACGGGTTAATAATTATTATTAAATCATATATCTAAATTTAAAAAAAAAGTTAAAGGAAATAAATTTTAAAAAGGTTAAAAAAAAAGAAAAAAGGAAGTTAAGTCTGATTTGAACCGCTGTGCCTTCCCTTGTAAGATTCAAATATTTCATTAATTAAAATTTTATTCAGCTATAACTCTAGAAACAATGAAAATAAGTATAAAATATCGTTGAAAAGCTCTCAACGAGAACTTATTACTGAAATTAAGAAAAAGTCCATAATCCAAATTTTTTGAGGATTTTGTGCTTTTTTGGAAACTTTTGGTTCAGTCGATTGCAATGAAAAGGGGAGGTGCACAACCAGATGTTACAACAGTCCTAAATCCAAAATTTCAACATTCTACGGCTAATCGTTTTTGAGTTATGTGAGATACGTACGTACAGACGTCACGCCGAAACTAATCAAAATGGATTCAGGGATGGTCGAAATGAATATTTTCGTTGAAATCTGAAACCGAATTTTTTACGATTACATTTTTCCTTGTACGAATTACAAGGAAGTCAAAAAGAATACAGTAAAGAAAAAAGAAAAAACGAATTAATTATGAAAAATATATTGGTTTATAAGTAATACAATATTCTATATTCATTAGAGTTTTCCTCTTATTTAAAGGAATGATCAGAGAAAAATCCAATTATATATACTTGAATTATAGTGGAAGACAAAAATTTTGTTAATTTGATATATTCTACCTTAAACTAGTTAATACATTTAATACCACTGAACGCATTAACATTTATGACATTAAGTAATGAATGGGTGTTTATATACTTAAATTGAGTGATGGAAAGAAATAAATAAACTCTTATTTACATCTTAGTAAAACATTAATTTACATAAAGTAAGTAATCCTCATTTACATAATTTCCTCTTATCTTGGTATCCGGAAGATAATTACTTCCTTGTACGAAGTAAAGTGGTATGTGATCGCGAAAAAATTCGGTTTTCAGATTTCAACGGTTCTCAAGTACCAATTTTGACCATCCCTGAATCCTTTTTGACTATTTCTGTATAACGTCCGTACGTACGTATTTCGTGTAACTCAAAAACGATTAGCCGAAATTTTGGATTTAGGACTGTTGTAACAACTATTTGAGCACCTCTCCGTTTGATTGCAATCAACTGAACCAAAAGTGTCCAAAAAAAGCCCAAAATCCCACCAAAAAACTCAATTTTGGACTTTTCTTATCTGCAGTAATAAGCTCTCATCGAGAGCTTTTTAACGATATATAAGTCATACTTATTTTCATTGGTTCCAGAGTTATACCCAAAAAAAATTTAATTAGTGAAATATTTAAATCTTACAAGGGAAGGCCATCGGTTTGAATCAGACTTCATCTCCTTTTTTTTAACTTTTTTTTTTAATTTTTTTTAATTTAAATATTTTGATTTATTAATAATTATTGTTAACCCGTGATCGTAAAAAAATTGTTACAATAGATAATAATTGTGACAATAATAATTTATTGTTATTCAATAATAATAATAATAAAATATGAAAATAAATCAGAAGTTATTACTGAAATAAAGTTTTATGTATTTTTAAAAATGTGTATATGTAATTTAATAGATATTATTACGTATGTGTATTATGTAAGATTTGGTGAAACATCTGATTATTTAATATAAATTGAAAATTATAATTTATATTCACATTATTTTGGGATTTTCTAATTTAATTTTATTTAATTATTATGTAATTTCTGTCTAATTTTATCTACATTAAGAAACTACTGAGTGACTGAAAAATATACTCTCACCAGAACAACTTATACACTGTGGCATACATACCCAATCTTTATTAAATTGCAAAAAATTCTTATCTTTTGATTCATTCCTCCTCTGATATTGAAAGATAATAAATATTCTTCCTAAGTCGGAGTTGATCATCATTTCGTTTATTTATTTTCTTTGCCAATCAGTTAATCACTCTTTCGTTTGATATAATTCCTCTGACCTTAATTTGTGTACAGCTTTTCTAGTTTTCAAAGTTTCTCTCTCTTTGTATTAATCATCCTTTCTTAATCTTTTTATTCTTTCCTTGGTCTTAACGTTTTCTTCCTCTTTATATTTATCACCTTCTCTTAATGTTTTTGTTATTTCTTTGTATGCAATATTTTCTTCCCTTTAAATTTATCATCTCTTAATTTTTTTTATTCTTCTTCTTCTTAGCATTTTTTCTCTTCATATCCGCCTTCTTATCTTTTTTTTTTTTTTTTGTTTTTTGAGATATATTTCTTCATGTTATCTTTCTTTTTCTTGTTTGATTGTTTCTTTTTAATTTTTGAATCACAAAATAATCCAATAATAAAAACTGAATATTTTACACCGTATGGTCGAAATTAACATTTGTAACCAGTATACAGGAGTTCACAAACGGGATAGTTTAATTATTATTAACTTTTATTATTTACAACACACCAGAAATCTGAAACTTTTGTTAATCAGCAACTCACGAAGATACGAATAATACTGATCTAGTAATACGAGTAATAAAGTGACTTTTAATCTATCCTAATTTTTCACGTAAGATTGTTGAATTTAATAATTGTATAAATATTTGATGTTAATGGAAACTAATATCTCAGTAATTGTAACTTATTAAAGAATTGAAGAATCGTATCTCACTTTCAAATGAAATAAGTTTAAATGAAATGCAGCAAAAAATGTGTATATGTAATTTAATAGGCGTACAAGGAAGTCTTGTGGTATCCACATCAGATTTTTTCGCTATAAAATTCCTTCTCTCTAACCTAAAACAAAAATATTTGGAAAACGATCGATAATTACGAAATAAAAGCCAAAATATTGGAGAATGGATCAAAATAGAAGATTTTACTTCGCTCATTCCATTATTTGTTAGCAAATTATAAAAACAGATACATTTCTCTGGCCATTAAACATACAAAAAATAATCTATTTTCCAGAGCAAGCGACTATTTATTTAAGATACACACGTAATCTATTATAAAATTCTATTCTATAAGGCTTTTAAAAAAATGTATATACCAAAAATCGATTTTATATTTAGGACTAAAAAAATGTAAATACTATAACTTTAAACGATAAAGAAAAATGAGTTAATTTTTCTTCCACGTTAATATGAAAATGTTTAATATCAGATTAAATGTTTAATGAAAAAAGAGAGAGTGCGCCAAGAACTCTTCATGCACTTAAGTGTAAATAGACTATTAGCGGACCACATCCTGCGTTATGACCCACTAGACTATGGACAGCAGACACTATACCAGTAAAGCAGGAAATCAAATTGCCAACACAACAGAGTAACCAAAAACAATTAAAATAAAACAATAAAATATAAAGTACGGGTGATCCTTGAACTATAACTAAGATAAACTTCCAAATTTACGACTATTTTAATAAAAAATTTTCATTTATTCCAGGAGTGTTTAACATTTCTCGTTTAAACTAAATCTAATACTTCTTAAGATTTTAACCTGAAATATTTACGAGCTTGAAAATTAAATATGTAGAAAAAATATAAACTAAAAATAGACAGCCACCCAAATGAAGTGAGAAACTTACAAAATCAATTATCGCAATGTCGGTTGCATTTATATATTCAATAAAATAGTAAATAATTTTCAATTAATTTATAGGACATATCGAATATAGTACCCCTTGTTTTACAGAATACTAATTGGTATATAATAAAATATATTTGAAACCGTTTATTATGATTTCCAAGAGAATAAGTTTGGAGTAAATTTTTCAAATTTCTTTTCCAATTTCAATAAATCATAACACTATCACAAGAAAGGCTGTTAGAATAATTAATTATATTTTGGTCGTTTTATCTATTTTCAAGGTCATCTACTCCAAAGCCAATGAGATAAAAATAACTATTTGATAAATGGATTTAATTTGTTTCTAATTATTAAGTAAACCTAATTAAATAATACATTATCCAAAAATCAAACAGTACGTTTAATTGGTTTTGAAAGACATTATTGTACCGTAACAAAAGCGATGTAATAACTGATCAATGACAAAATTAACCAGTAAATCCAATGGTATTATTTTTTTTTTTTTATTAAAAAAAAACTATTAGGAAAAACTTCATATATTTTCTTTCAAGATTTCTGTACATATATAGGCGTTCTGCATGTATCAGTTTCGGATAGGTTATAGAATGTGAAACGTTATAAAAAGCAGCAAGAATAAAATTTTAATTTAAAAAGTTATATCATTACAAGTTTTGTGTTTGAAGAGCACTTAAAAAAAAAAAAACAAAATTTAGAAGAGAAGTATTTGGAATGTGAGTTATATAAATAATTAAGTTCTAAATAGAATGAAAAATAATAAAATCACTCAAATTAAGGGTAAATGTAGATTAAATTTATTTTCCCTTTTCTCAACCGCGTAATGCAACTACGGAATATTTTAGAGGGAAATAAGTTAATTTGTTTTAAATACCACAAGATTACTCCTCATCGAGAACAGAATTTAGTCTACTTTGTAATCTAGTGACGCCCTTTGGAAAAATTTTTTTAACTTTCTTTTATTTGCAGGAGGTTACAAGTGTAACTCTGTATCAATTTCCTTCGGAAAAATTTTTGTAATTATTTTTCTCCGCTTTTATTTTATTCATTCTTCATGTTTGTTGTTCTGTCGGCGGCAGGACGGTAAAAACTTGTTAATCGATTTTTAACCTGCTTCCTGATAAACTGGCGAGCTGAAAATTTGCATACACATTCATTGTGAATGAAATTGTGGTACAAATATTTTTCACAAATTAATTGTTTTCAATATAAAATAAGATGTTTCAAAGATACACGATTTCAAATGTATAAGACAGCGTGTTGTTGTTTGTTAACACGATTCCTGTGCTACTATGATGACTTGATTTCTCGACGGTATTCATTCAAGTCGGTTCCATAAGGTTCACAACAGTTCTTCTTGTGTCAATATGTTTTTTAATGATGTTATCCTGGGTAAGCTATTTAAATTTCTTATGTAACCTCAAACTGTGGTTGAAAAATTCTTTCTTTTGATTGAATTAAGTCTGTCCGATTAAATTTTTACGGAAAATTCAATATAATTTTCAAATGATGTAAATGATTGCATTAAAATCTACCTTCGAGTTGTTCTGTTGTTTCTATTAACTTTACTAGTGAGTTAAACAAACTATCACGTTTTGATATATATTTAAGTTGCTTTTTGTATTTGAAACTACTATGTCTGATAATAATCTTTATCAGAAATAATATATTTGAATGTTTTAAATAAATCTACTCTCGCGTTGTTCATTCGGTTTGTGTATCTGATCGTTCTTTTTTTTAAATTTACTTGTTTTTTTTCAAAACTTTCATTATCTATTTTTTCTTATCGTTTTTAGACCTCTTTATTATTCGTTATTGAAAAATTTCCGTTTAATTTTATCTATGATAGAAAATTACAATTGTTTACATAAAAGTGTTATCCTGTGACCAATCACAGAATTTTTGTAATAAAATTATTTTTTAATTGTATCATTTCATTCTTATCAGGAAATTATGACTAAAATATTTTTTTTTTTTAAATATGCTTTATTTAAAATTAATAAAATAGTGTACACTATGTAATGAGAAAAATGATTTCATTTATATATAATAGAGACAAAATATTACAGTATTATTCATATATATTTATACAAAATTCATATATACTAATGAAAACTACACATGCAGTGACTTTCTTTACGATAATCATCTAGGATCATGGAAACAAGGGATTAAATAATTTTCTTTAAGAATCTAACGAAGATTTGTTTACAAGAGTCTAACGATATTCTTGTATAATTTCATTTCAGGAACAATAAATATTGTATCTATTTCTTACTCCACAAAAGAAAAAGTACACAAGAGAATGAAAATTGTTGTTTGGATTAATTTCATATATTTAAAATATTTTGATTAAGGATTAAATATTTTGAAAAAAATTATTAAATAATTATACATTTAGCCAATCGACATGATAAATTTAATGAAACTTAACCCTTCTTGACTTAAATGATTCTTTGATTCCTTTTATAATGAGTACATATACAAAACTTTTATATTGTCGGAACGTTTTTCTGTCAAGCAAATTGAAACAATCGGATACATAGTAAAGACCAAAGTATAAAGTAAGATTTTGGAAACTTTGTCAGAATTAATGTTGAATTATTCTTGAATAAATAAAATCAATTAATATAAAATAAGTATTTATACATCATCATTAAGAGCGCCTACCCCTTTATTATTGTGAAATTAAATTTTAGATGAATATTGCAAAGAAAATTATTCAAAACCTTCTATCTATTAACGTAGATTAATTTTGTAAAGGAAATTATTTAATCCTTTTTTTCCATGAACCTAGGTGATTACCGTAAAGAAAGCCGTTTCAAATGTAGTTTTCATTAACATGGTGAATTTAAAAAGAAAATTATATAATATTTTTGTTTCTAATTAAGTGACATTATTTTTCTCTTTTTAGTGTATTTATTATTCTACACGATTTAAATAAGAGCATTTTTAATTTTTTTTTTCTTTTTTTAAACTTCTCTTTCTTTATATGTTTAGCCTCCGGAACTACCGTAAGGTATACTTCAGAGGATGAATGAATATGATGTGTATGATTGTGAATGAAGTGTAGTCTTGTACAATCTCAAGTCGACTACTCCTGAGAAGTGTGGTTAATTGAAACCCAATCACCAAA